>PVLA01012565.1:19971-43484 GCA_004027455.1 Hydrochoerus hydrochaeris | reverse complement strand
TGGTATTTATACATGTGAGTTTGATTTATTTCACTTATGAGTATAGATTCAAGATGCATCCATTTATTTATAAATATCTCAATGTGATCATTCTTTATAGCTGAGTAGTACTCCATTGTATAAAAGTACCACAATTTTTTTATCCATTCCTCAGTTGATGGGCACTTAGGTTGTTTCCAAGATCTGGCTATTACAAATTATACCACTATAAACATGGGTGCACATATATCACTGAGGTAAGATGTTTTCAGATCTTCTGGGAATATGCCTAAGTGTGGAACAGCTGGTCAAATGGGACCACCAACCCCAGCTTTTTGAGGAATCTCCAGACTCCTCAAACAGGAGGAATGGTTGCACCAATCTACACTCCCACCAACAGTGCAGAAGAGTTCCTTTTTCCCCACAGCCTCTCCAGAATTTGTTATTGGTAGTTATGTTGATTCTGGCCATTCTTTCTGGAGTGAGATGGTATCTCAGTGTGGTTTTAATTTGCATTTCTCTAATGACCAATGATGATGAATATTTTTTCATGTATTTATTTGCCATTCATATTTCTTCATCTGAGAACTGTGTGTTCATCTTGGATGCCCATTTTTGGATTGGGTCTTTGAATTTTGGGAGCATGATTTTTTTTTAATTTTTTATAAGTTCTAGAGAGAAGTCCTTTGAGGGACAGTTCACTAAGATTTTTTTCCCAGTTTGTGGGTTTTCGTTTCATTATGGTGGAGATTTCTTTCAACATGCAGAAACTCTTTAATAAGACATAATCCCAGTTATTGATTCTGGGAAGTATTTCCCGTGCAGTTTGGTTCTTGTTCATGAATTCTCTACCTACCCCTATGTCTTCAAGATTTTTACTTACTTTGTCTTGCCATAGATTTAGTGTTTCTGTTTTAATATTTAGATATTTGATCCATTTGGATTTTAGTTTAGTACATGGTGATAGGCATGGGTCTAGTTTTAGTTTTCAGCATATGGATAGCCAGTTTTTCCAGTACTATTTATTAAAGAGACTATTGTTCTTCCAGTGAACATGTTTGGCCCCTTTATCAAAGATAAGGTGGCTGAGTGTGTTTGTAGTTGTATCTTCTAATCTATTCCACTGATGTTCAGGTCTGTTTTTATTCCAATACCATGTTGATTTTACTACAGTAACTTTGTAGTATAACTTCAAGTCAGGGATTGTGATGCCTCCTGCCTTGGCTTTGCTGCTTAGAATTTCCTTTGCTATTCTAGGTCTCTTCTGGTTCCAGATGAATTTTAGGAGTGATTTCTCTAGATCTATGAGGTATGTTAGTGGTATCTTCATTGGGATTGCATTGAATGTGTAAAATGATTTTGGGAGAATGGCCATTTTTACAATATTTATTCTTCCTATCCATGAACAAGGGATGTCTTTCCATTTTCTGAGGTCCTCTTTGACTTCTTTTTCAGGGTATTATAATTTTCCCTGTACAACTCTTTTACATCTCTTGTTAGATTAATTCCTAAGTATTTCTTTTCTTTTTTTTTTTTGGATGCTAGTGTGAAGGGTATGGCTTCTCTTATTTCTCTCTCAGTGATTTTGTCATTAATGTATAAGATTGCTATTGATTTTTGAGTATTGACTTTGTATCCAGGTACTTTGCTGAATTTATTTATTATATCTAGGAGACTTTCAATGGAGGTTTGGGGGTCTTCTATGTAGAGTATCATGTCATTTGCAAATTATGATAATTTAACTTCTTTTCCTATCTTTACTCCTTTTATTTCCCTCCCTTGTCTAATAGCTCTGGCTAGTATTTCCAGTACTATATTGAATAGGAGCAGTGATAATGGATATCCTTTGTCTTGTGCCTGATTTTAAGGTAAAGGCTTTCAGTTTTTGGCCATTTAATATGACACTGGCTGTTGGTTTGTCATAGATGGCCTTTATCATATTGAGATAAAGACCATCTATTCCAATTCTCTATAAGGTTCTTATCATGAATGGGTGTTGGATCTTATCAAAAGCTTTTTCTGCATCTATAGAAATGATCATATGATTCTTGCTTTTGGCTCTGTTGATATGGTGGATTACATTTATTGATTTATGTATGTTGAACCATCCCTGTATGCCTAGGATGAATCCCACTTGGTCATGGTGTATAATCTTCTTGATGATTTGCTGCATCCTGTTTGCCAATATTTTACTGAGAATTTTTGCATCTATGTTCATTAGGGTGATTGGCCTCTAGTTCTCTTTTTTAGTTGGGTCTTTCTCAAGTTTTGGTACTAGAGTGATATTTGCTTCCAGGAATAACTTAGGGAGAATTGCTTCCCTTTCAATTTCATTGAAGAGTTTGAGGAGTGTTGGCATTAAGTCTTTGTATTTCTTGTAGAATTCTGCAGTGAATCCATCTGGGTCTGGGCTCTTCTTTGTTGGTAGAGACTTGACTACATTTTCAATTTCATTCATAGAAATTGGGTTATTCAGCAGTTTTACATCTTGTTGATCCAACTTTGGAGGTTTGTATGTTTCTAGGAATCTGTCCATTTCTTCTGTGTTATCAAACCTATGAGAGTAGAACTTTTCAAAATCGTTGTTGATGATCTTCTATATTTCCACAGGGTCGGTAGTGATTTCTCCTTTTTCATTCTGTATTGCATGAATTTGAGTCTTTTCTTTCCTTTTTTTAAATTAGGTTGGCTAGGGGCTTGTCAATTTTATTTATTCTTTCAAAGAACCAACTCTTTGATTCATTGATTCTTTGAATTGTTTTCTTAGTCTCTATTGCATTAATTTCTGCTCTGATATTTATAATTTCCTCTCTTCTTTTGGCTTTGGGCTTGGTTTGCTCTTCTTTTTCTAGATGTTTCAGGTGTAACATCAGGATGCTTATTTGCGTTCATTCTTTTTTCCTAATGTGGGAACTCAGTGCAATAAATTTTCCTCTGAGGACTGCTTTCATTGCATCCCACAGGTTCTGGTAAGTTGTAGTTGTATTTTCGTTTGCTTGTAGATATTGTTTAATTTTTTCTTTAATTTCCTCTGTGACCACTGATTGGACAGGAGTGTATTATTTAATTTCCATGTGTTTGTGTGGTTTTTTCAGTTACTTTTATCATCAATTTCCAGTTTCATGGTGCTATGATCTGATAACATGCATGGTATAATTTCAATTCTTTTGCATTTACTTAAATATGTTCTGTGGGTTAGTATATGGTCTATTTTAGAGACTGTCCCATGTACTGGTGAGAAGAATGTATATCCTGATGTTGTTGGATGGAACACTCTGTATACGTCTATCAAGTCCATTTGTTCACAGGTGTGATTCAGTTCTGTTATTTTTTTGCTGATTTTCTGTCTAGTTGATCTATCCCTTTGTGCCAATGGTGTGTTAAAGTTCCCTGTTATAATTGTGTTATTGCCTATTTGATTTTTCATTTCTGTTAATACTTGCTTTGTGTAGTTGGGTGCTCTGGAATTTGGTGCATATATATTTAAGATTGTTATCTCTTCCTCTTGAAGTTTTCCCCTAACTAGTATGTAGTGACCTCCTTTTCTCTTTGGACCATTCTTGGTTTGAAGTTCATATGGTCTGCAAACAGAATAGCTACCCCCACTTTTATTTGAGTTCCTATTGCATGGAGTATTATTTTCCATCCTTTGACTTTCAGTCTATGAGTTTCCTTTTGGGTTAGATGGGTTTCTTGTAGACAGCATATGGTTGGACATTGTTTCTTGACCCATTCTGCCAGTCTGTTTCTTTTAAATGGTAAATTGAGGCCATTTACATTAATGGTTATAACTGTCATATATTGGTTTATTGTTGACATGTTATATTTCTGATGTTGTATCTTAACTTTCCATTCTGTTTGTCTGTCTTGCTTAGTGGTTTTTTCCTATGTGTATCTAGAATGTCTTTCAGTATTTTTTGTAGGTTTGGTTTGGTGATCATGAAGTTCTTCAGCTGTTCTTTGTCATGGAAATATCTTATTTCTCCATCCATTTTGAAGGACAGTTTTGCAGGGTACATCAGTCTAGGTTGGAAGTTGTTTTCTTTAAGGATCTGAAAAACTTCACTCCATGCTCTTCTTGATTTCATTGTTTGTGTTGAGAAGTCTCCTGTGATTCTGATAGGTTTTCCTTTATAGGTGACCTGTCTTTTCTCTCTAACAGCTTTTAATATTCTGTTCTTATGTTGGATTTCTGGGATGGTGATTATTATATGTCTGGGTGTAGTTTTGTTTTGGTTATGGCTATTTGGAGTTCTATATGCCTCACTAATCCATATGTCAGTTTCCATATTCATGTTTGGGAAGTTTGCAGCTATTAATACTGTAAATAGCCTCTTGATAATCATTTGTGTTTTCCCCTTCTTTTTCTTTTATCCCTATTGATCTTATATTGTTTTTCTTTGCATCATCTTGCAGCAGTTGAATTGTTATTTCCTGATTTCTTGTTATTGTTAGAAGATCTTCCCTTTCCTGTTCACTAGCTGCAGTCTTATCTTCGAGGTCTGAGATTCTATCTTCACTTTCATTGAGGCAGTTTTGCAACTTTCATTAGAGTTTTTGACTTCCTGTATATCTCTTTGAATCTGCTTAATGCATTCTGTCTCTTAAACTGTTCATTCAGGGATTCTATCATTTTGCTTTGTTCCTCTAATTGTTTAGCTGTGTCTTTGTTGAATGTATTCAGTATTTCTTTCACTACTTTTATCATTTCTTCTTTTACCTGGAAGAATATTTCTGACTTGAGTTCCCTCATAACTTCCTGTACTTGCTTCTTTATTTCAGTTGATATCATTTCATACATTTCAGGTGTATGTGTAGTATTTTCTTCTATGTACATGGCTCCTATTTCTTGGGATGGGCTGGAGGTTTGAGATTGCATTTTGGTCTTTCATTTTGTCATTTTCCTGTATTTCCATGTTTCCAGCAATTTTCCAAAGCTTTCCCTTGTGGCACAGTAGCAGCTTGACTCCCCCTTCGGTGGGCCTGGCTCCCCTGGTTGAATGAAGGTCACTGGGCACCGTCCACTCAAGCCTGTGGAACCTCTGGAGCCTAGTCCAATGACCCAAGGGGGCTGGGCAGGCACCCAGTCTCCAGGATCAATGGTCCCAAACCCTTCTGGGCTTTCCCTGGTGAGCTGCAGCTCACCACATGGTGCAGCGCTGGCTTGGCTCCCCCTTTGGTGGGCCTGGCTCCCCTGTTTGAATGAAGGTCGCTGGGCACAGTCCACTCAAGCCCACAGAACCTCTGGAACCTTGTCCAATGACCCAAGGGGGCTGGGCAGGCACCCAGCTGCCAGGATCAAGGGTCCCAAACCCTTCTGGGTCTGCCCTGGTGAGCTGGTACTCACCTCACAGCGCCAACTTGGCTCTTCTTTTGTTGGTCTGGTTCCCCTTGTTGAATGAAGATCACTACACACAGTCCACTTAAGCCCATGAAACCTCTGGAGCCCAGTCCAGTGAGCCAAGGGGGCTGGGCAGGCACCCAGTCACCAGAATTGATGGTCCCAAACCCTTCCCAAGAATAACTATTTTCAAGAAATCAACCTATAACAAATGCTGGCAAGGCTGTGAGGGAAAAGGAATCATTCTCCAGTCTTGCTGGGAGTGTGGACTGGGGCAACAACTGTGGAATCAGTGTGAATATTCCTCAAAATCTAGGACTAGAGGTTCCACATTGACTTAGTTATTCCCCTTCTTAACATCTTCTTGAAAGCATTAAAAGCATCATGCCACAGCAATACATAACACTCATGTTTCTAGAAGCACAGTTTGTAATAACTAAATCTTGGAAGCAGCCCATATGCTCATCAACTGATGTGTGGTCAAAGAATATTTTTTCAATGTACAATGGAGTACTACTCTGCCATAAAAAGGATAAGCTTGAGACATTTCTAGGTAAATGGATGCACCTTGAGGTCATACTCTTAAGTGAAATAAATCAGACATACATGTAAACACTGTAGTGTTTCTCTAATGTGAGAAACCAAAAGTGTAAATAAAGAACAAAATGTATAATAGGTATTATGAAATAGAAATCAAATGTTCAAAAGGGAAGGGAATCAAGGGATGAGGGGGGGAAAGGAAGGAGGGGAAGAGAGAGTAACTGATGAGAAAAAAAGGAAAAATTGGAAAGAAAGCTTTTTTAAATAAGGAGAGGAAGCAGGATTAAAGGAAAGGTAAGGGAATGGGAAAAAATCAAGTTATATTATGTACAGATATAAATTCCCTATAATGAATGTGATCATTATGAAACAACAAATTTAATTCTTCTTTTAAAAGACCATTTCCTGTCTTGTTAAAAGTACTAAATAAATGTTATTTTCTATAATATCTAGCACAAAATCTTAAGGAAGTTGACTACAGTGTCCACCTCTTTGCTTCTCACTCTTCAAAACAAAAATCAAATAATATTGGAAATATGAATCCCTTACCATATGGACTATGAGGCTCTATGTGGTTTAGCCCAGTCAGCTCATATTTTCTTCTATTTTTTCCATTTTACTATGTCCCAGATAAACAGGATCCTTTCTCTTCCAGCTCACCTTGTCCATACCTGCCGCTATAGTTGTAGTTTATTTGTATCTTCCCCAATAAACCACCATGAGAGAGGGATTGCATCTGTTTCTTTCACCAGTGAATCCCTCAATACCAATGTTAGGGATTAAAGAACTATGTTAGGGTTTAAAGAAATATGTGCAAACAGCAAAAATCAGTGAATAAATCCATTCTTCCACATCAGGCCAATGAAGATACTCTATGCCTCCAAATCTAGTTAATAGATCTCTGAATGGATTATTCTATTTCCTGTTTAGTCTACAATTCAGTTCTTGAAATCATACTCTCTAGGCTTTCACAAGGTCACTCTTTTTGGATTTTTTCTACAATCCCACTGCGTTTTCTCAGAGTAGACATTCCTTGCATGCTCCTCATCTTTTTCTGGACAACCAAACTTTGAATGTACAGTGTCTGCATCATGTACACTGTGTCCTTAGATGACTCATTCAGTCCGTGCCAAGCCTAACATGCTGCTTCAGCATGTAAATTGCCATGAATAAGTCAGTTAGGGTAGGGAAGAATTCTATTCCGAGCTTTTCCATATCCATTAAAAATCTCTGGTCAGAAACTTGTGACTTCAGAATAGGTAAAATGATATTTTCATGTGCAAGGTAGAAGAAAGAAATCCCATGTCACATTCACTGCCTTGCCTCTGGAACTCTGTGCTATGCTCTGCTTCTAGTTGCTGCTCTTTTAACCTTAAAACTGCTTTTTTTTGTCTGCCCAGGCTTGCCACCTGCTCTTCCTGCACTCTGCTACTTGTTGATCTGAGTGTCTTTGTTCCCACACTACACCCTTTCTGTACCTGCTATCTCCAGCATCAATCCCATGCTCTCTGCAAGCACGCACAGGTAGGAGGCAGCAATAAAGTGACAGTGCGTGAGAACAGAAAGAGCAATTAACACATTGTCATACAGCCACAAATCACCTTCCTGATGTACTCAACACATTTTCTCAGACATACATTCTGCTCCTTCTGCACCTCTCCTCTAATATCCCCTGTTCTCTTTTGTCAGTTTAGCCAAATAAACTATCCTTGTTGTGACTTACCAGACAGAAATGTAAAAAGAGTGCATACAGGAATCAAAAGCTTTAGTACATTCATTTCTTACATTTTCTTTTGCCCAATGTAAGCATAGTCAAATCTGTGTAACCTGGGCCACATTTTGAAAGGGACATCCCTTTATGACACAGGAAAAGGATTAAAGACCATCCTGCCAGACTGAAACATTTGATTAGATGTTTATAAACAGGGAATTCTATAGCTTTTAGGCTCCCCAAATACTTATTCCTGGTAACAGATGTGTTTCTTGCCTTTGCCTCATACCATCCCTCTCCTAGTATGGTTACAGAGAAAATGGGAGGAAAATGACTCTCAGGCAATTAATACAGTTACTCTTGGATGCAGGCACCCACCTGGGCAGATATAGCTCTCTTGGCAGATATAGCTCACTTCGTGAGACATGTCTTCAATGAGACATGCAACCAACACCCTAAAGAAAATAATGTGTGGTAATAAAAAGTTATGACCTAAATTATTATTTTTACTGCCTCATTCCTACTACTTATCCTCAATTTATTCTGAACCATCTCAGCAGAAAGAAATGTAAACTGTCTGTAAATTGTAGACATATACAGCTCACCTACTAAAAATAAGGATATAGCTCAAAAAATGGGCTTTTTTCATGTCTTCCACTTTAGCACTTAGCACAGGGAAGGAATGTATTATGGTTTATTTTTCCAGGGAAATAAAACAGGGCCAGGCTGTAACAAGTTCCTAACAGAAAAATCAGGATAAGCCACATAACCTCTGAAGGACAGAAAACAAAAACAAATGGCATTAGCCCCAGATTTAAACAGATTTATGGAAGATGAAAACAAAATATGAGAGTGGGAAATACGCTAAATTTAATACAGGATGGTGAACTCTAAACAACTTTAGTGAGAACAAGATAGGGAAGCAAGTCTATCCACTCCACATTTTGAAATTGCCTTTTTTAGATTGAGTTCTCCAAGTCTTTAAGGATTTCCCTGAAAGCAGAATAGAATCTATCTTCATTAAATTTTTAACCCAGAAAAGTTGTGTATATTTATGGTAGATAACATAATGTTTTGAAATACATGCATTGTAGGATGCCTAAATCAAGTTAATTAATACATTCACTACCTCATATGCTTATTTGTTGTGATAAGAACACTTAAAACGTACCTTCTTAGCAATTTTTGAGCAACAGAACATCTCTATAAACTATAATCATCAGGTTATACATATCTCTTTCAAAACCTACTGTTTGACTAGTAATAAATAAGGAGCTCAAAAGTATTTGTAATAGGGCTGGGGATATAACTCAGCAGCACAGTTCCTGCCTGGCAAGTGCAAAGTCATGTGTTTGATTCCCAGTACCAAAAAAAAAAAGTATTTGTAAGATAAAAAACCAATTAATTATTTAATATATTTACTAATAGATTTATTTACTTAGTTCAATCTTTGACACATTCATGATAGGTTTATAATTTGTATATCTCACTGCCAGGTGATTTGAAACACTGCTGGTACATGAATGGCTGCCTATAAGGTGGCTTTGTAATAATTTTATTAGTAAAAAGACCACTAAAAATAATTAGACTCATTTTTACCACCAGTGGTACATTGGAACAGTCATGCATATACCACCAGTGTTTCAAGCTAGTGGTAACATGTTAAAATCATGTTCTATGATCAAAAGTTTCTTTAGAAATCTAATCTAATACCTCACTTCACTACACAAAATTCATAAAAATAACATATCAATAATAGAAATATTGGCATAATGTGATGCAATATTTGTTTTCTTTTGCTATTATAACAAATGACCACCAACACAGTAGTTTGAAACAATGTAAATTTGTTTTCTTATTGTTCTCAAGGTCAAAATTAAAATTGGTCTTACCAAACTAAAACTAGAGTGTCAGTAGGACTAAATTACTTTCTGGAGTCTTGGGAAAAATTGTTTCTCCACCTCTTCCAGTATCTACAGACCACACTAAACTCATAGAGCCTCTCCTCATCTTCAGTGCTAACAACAATGGGCGAGGTGTTTTTTCCACTGTTTCTCTCTCACCCTTTCATCCTCACATTTTTTCTGACCTAGGTAAAAGTGTTATCTTTTAAGGACTCATGTGATCAGACTGCACTCACCCAGAAAATCCAAGATAACCTCCTTAGCTCAAGGATTTTGACTGTAATCACATTGTCAAAGCCCTTTTGACTTTTAAAGCATCACATTAACAGATTCCAAGAATTAGGACCTGGATATCTTTGGAAAGCTCCTCCTCTATTAACCACAAATGTACTGGAGTCAAATGCCACCATACCCTACTGCAAATTCTGTGTCAGCCATGCTGATCTTGGGAGGGAAATCTCTCCACAACTAAATTAGTTTTTTAAATTGCCTCAGGGCAAACCCCCAATTGCCCCCTGTCCTAACAAGGCTTGATCAAGCTTCAGTCACATTTTTCACAGGGATCACCTGACTGCCTCTTTTATCCAGGTGTGTCAAGCTGAACCATTTTTCTTTACCAAAGAGACAAAGAAACTAACCACATAGAATCATACACCTACCACAGTATATTGAAAACTGAAAAATGTAAATTAGCTCTCAAGAAATTTTTTCAATTCATGTTTCACCAGAATGGCATCTTTCCATATTGAAAGGTCATTCATCAGTCTAACTTTTGCTATAAAGTTTTCTTTTAATTTGGTGATAGTTGTTTTTCTCATTTCTACACCTTGCTTTTTATTTTTCCCCACTATTAAGTTTAGATTAGTGGCACTAACTATAAAGTTAGTGGATAGTATTTCTCTCAATCCCAACATTCCTAGGAATGAATTCATCTGCTCTGTCTTCCTGAGTCTTCCTTGTCTTCTATATCTCTACAGATCCTGCTTCCATAGAATTATGTTCAGACAAGTCTAGTTAACTGAATTGTATATTATTGTTCCAGCACCACTATGCCACCACCAGTCAAAACCAGACCAAGATGTTGCATGTACCTCTGAATAAAGGACAGCAGTGTTTCTTCAATGGTTGCAAGCTTCACTTGAGATTTCAGTTTATTCTAAACTTTATTAATCCATTTTCCACTGATACCACAAAATACCTGCAACTGGATAATGTATAAAGGAAACAGGTTTATTTAATTCAGAGTTTGAGAGATTCAGGAGCATGGTGCTGACATCTGCCCAGATCTCATGATGGTTCAACTGCCTATGTCACGTGGCAGAGAGGATTATAGTGTGAGCACAGATTGGGGGATCACATGGTAAGACACAGAGTCTTGGAAATCAGAGAGTGGACTGGGAAGGAAACAACACACTCTTACAAGAAATAACTTGGGCCCCTTGAGAACTATATTAACACCTTCTGATGGCAGTACCCCCAATTACCTTGCATGAAGCTTCCACTCAAAAACTTCCACCACTTCCAACATCAGCACACTGAGGAGCAAACATCCAATACATGAAACTTTGGAGGATACTCAAGCCTGCCCAAACCATAGCACAAACTAATATGCTTTTATCCTTAATTTTTTAGATTCAAATGTAGGGAGAATGGAAAAGGTCACTTTAGAGTTATCCAAAATATACTATTCATGTACAAGTTCTCTTGCATCTACCTATCTTACAAACTCTTATAAACAAACAATTAGGCTGACATTTCCAGGGGCAAGGAGGATGTGATTCCAGAATAAAATTTAACTGTATTTCTTATTCTAATTGTCCCAAGTAATCAATACTAATACTGCCAGTTGGAAATTTCAAATTCCTGGCACTGAAAAACATTTGAAATATGGGACAACACTCCTACCAGGAAGTTTTATTAATGAGGTTTTACTTAGGTATTCCATTAAAATTCTAAGCTATCATATAAATCAAATGCTAAGTGATAGTCTGTGAAGATGCTAAAACTTCCCTGAGGAATTTAAGTACATAAAACTCATTTCCCTAGCTACAACTAATGATTTTTTTCTTAGAAGACACACAAGGCCTGAGGACTTTTATTTTCAATATCTCAGCCTCCCCAGGACATTATTGCCAATTATATCTTTGACTTCTTCCCACATTAATCTTCACAATGTCTTCACTATTTAGCTGACCCATAATTTCCACAAGACACCCTCTTATACTGCAAGCACTAAGCCTTGGAGGTGACCAAGAAATCTTTCTCTGCCACTAACACTGATTCTGGCTTTATTTGCTCAAGTATTAATCTTTTCCTTGTTTCAGATATTAGAAGAGCACGAGATACATAATGACTTGTGTTTACCACACTTCCTTTCCACAAGAGACCATCATTATCTACATTCATTTCATTATAACTCTAAGTAAGGAACAGTTTTCTCTTTCTCTTCCATCATCCTACTCAATAATGTGATACTCCTATGTTTTTAGTCATTAATTTTCTGTCTTCTCTGAAGATGTTTCTTTAATCCCAGTCTTTGTTTCCTATCTTTACTCCTACATTCAGGACCTGAAGTGTATACCAGTATTACTGTAGCATTACAACATAAAAAATGATAGGTAAAACATCCACCCTGAGATATAGAAGTGTTTGATTATTGTAGATGCTGCTAGTTATACAGATAGGAAAACAAACATAAGGTATTTATTTTTGTTTCTGAGCAACAACTAAGGCATCTCTAGACTCAATCATGTCTTGTCTTGCTCATAACTGGCTTGCTCATAATTGGGTTACCCAAATAGTGTATAGGCCAATCCCTCTGTAGGGTGTAGTGTATTGGTGACTGGTGGTCAATTTAAACACCAGCTGAACTGAATCAGCATGGTGCTGAGCATGGTGGTCTACCTGAGGACTGTTGCTAGCATAAAAAGGAGACCTAAAGAATAGTGTTGTGGGTTCTCCTAAGTGGGGTTGTTGTTTGGAGCCATTGATTCTCCTGGAAAAGCTTGTCATGCTGGCTCCCCTGATATGAACTCAGCTATTATCATCCATGGAGCTTGGGATCTTGCTGCTGACAATGGCTTTGGGGGAGCTTTGGTCTTTACTTTGAGCATTACTTCCTGACTGCAGAGGGGAAGATGTGTGCTGTTTAATCTCCAGGAGAAGTTTGTCATGCTGGCTTTCTAATATGAACTTGACTGTTATCACCACCAGCATCACTTCTGGGTTCCTGTACAGAACCTTCAGCCTACTGACATAGATCCTTCACCCCAGTGAGAATACATTTTTTAGCATCCATGGCTGATCTTTGGGCCTTCCCAGTGCAGATACATAAAACGAACTTTCATGAGTCATTATCATAGACTCTTGGTCTTCAGCTGAATTCATGAAGGTTATTGCCATGGGATCCAGCCCCTCAGATGGATTTCCTAGGTATTTAGTGTTGTGGACAGATTTCCTGCACTTTCTATTGGACTCCTTGAATGACCATTTAAAATATACTATAAATTATGTGACCTATATGTAATTGTTCTCCTTGCAACCCCTGACTACAACATAGTCACTGAAATATAGATCAAAAAAGCTATAAAACTTGTTAATTAATCATAATTATCTCTATCTTTTCTGTTCATTGAGGAATTCTGGTTTGAAGCCTTTATGTTAAGTCAAATTTAAAAGTAAATGTAAGCTTTCTCTACAACAAAATTTCTAAGAAATATACAGTTGACAACTTGTAGTAACTACCACTGTGCTTAACACATAATGAGTTCTCAGTAAATGACTGCTGCATGGATAAATAAATTTATAAAACCATGGTAGGGAAAAAGTAGTAAGACTTATTTCTATATAGTACACATCGAAATATCCCCACTACTTCCAAGTCAGAATACATATGTTGTTTCTTAAGTCAATGCCCAGCATTTTGAAAACTGAATGTACATCACAGTAAAACCAAATAGTGATGACACAGGTACATGTTGTTTGGCTTCATTTTTCTTCTGCCTGTCATAGCTGCCAACCTTCCTGTCAGAACTCATTCTGTCTTTCTTATTGAAACTATTAATCATAGTCAAGGTATCTGCAAAGAAAAATATAAATAATCTGGAAAGATAATACTTTGAATTAATTCTTCTTGATGACAGCTCACAAGTCAGTCTTTTCAGCTCTAAAAACTCTTCACTATACATTCACTAACCTGTGTCAATCCACCTTGTTTAAGGAGAATTTTTCTCTCCCTGACTTAAGGAAATAAAAATAATGAATAGAATATAAGAGGCAAAATAGGTACCGTTCTTTTTTTAATTTCATAAATTTTGTCAACCTCATAAAAGCAGCAGAGCCAAAATGGGATTCACAAACTTGAGACTCTATGTCTTAAGCCAGGGATTGGCCTTGCCTGGCCAAGGAAGAGGAAAGTTCAGAAACTTCAGAAAATTCTGAATCATTTCTATTATTGGGATAATAAATGAACCCATTTGGCATAGCCAATCAGGAACTTGGATGGTGCACATATCTATGGAAATATGATGGGTGCTGTTTGAGCAGAATCTCAGGTTCAAACAAGTGAATCCTACTATTAGAGTCAAAACTGCTTGTGTTTATAAAAGTATGAAGGAACAATAGGAGTGGGTGACAATATCACAACAGATGACACTGCTCTTCAAACTGTGTCTGCATAAGTCGTAGACATAGATAGATGCTGGGAATTGGTTAAGGCACACCACATTTTTTTTTTTTACTTTCTGTATTGATCTTTTTTAAATTTTTTTTATTTAAAGAGAAACAAAAGCATGTAAAGGGTAGAGATAATACAAAATTTCAAAAAAAAAGATAAACAATAAGAAATCACTAGTTGATAAATTACATATTGTCCTCTTAGAAATAGTTGTTCAAGTTACAAAATTAAAGCATACAAAGTAGATATTCATACAGTGAGAGTGTAAACGGCTACACATCCATGAACCTCTACATGTATTTCTATCCTTTCTGTATTAGAGGGAAAAACAAAACTTAGCAAGACAAAACAGAACAAATTCCTATAAAAACATGAAAACAAAAAGTCATATAAAACCACAGTACAAGGTGATCTACAATGATTACTGTGTTGTTTCTTATTATCTTCAATAGAATTGTCTATATCATCAGGCATAAATGAATATAGCAGTATAACTGAATATAGCAGTACATAACAATATTAGTAAAAATAAAACATTGTAGACAGTATAGAACTTCAAAGGCAGGTAATAATCAAACCAGAGTGGATATTCTAGTGAATCTTGTCATCTTCGGTGCAGCTGCCTATACACTCAGACTTGATACTATCAATCATAACAGCTTTGAATAAAATCTATCAATACAAAACAGCAATCCAACAAACCACATTCGATTATGATCAGTCATGGTAAAACTGTGTAGATTTTACAGAGCTTTAGATTAACTTAATAGGAAATTAAGGATGATTACCATACTATATACTGTTATTTTCAGGATTACTGTCTGTGCCCTCAAATCTAGTACAGGCAGAATGACTGGAACAGAATATAATACATCTAAGCAGAGTAGTGTGAGTAATGTGTGTTTTAAATCCTGGTGCACTAGTAACAATACAGTGTATTAAGGCCATCTATGTTAGAGATTCTAGCCATCCTTCTCTGCCTCATTTATGCTATGTTATTTTCTGCCTTTGTTTGTCTAGTTTTCTCCTTCATTCTACTGCCTGCCCCACTCATTGTTCCTAAAATCCCAGTATTTTTTTTTCTCTCTCTCTCTCTAGAATGTCCTTCAGTATTCTCAGTAGGGTTGGATTGGTGGTCACAAACTCGCCCAGTTCCTCTTTGTCATGGAAGCATCTTGTTTCTCTATCAACTTCTAGTGACAGTTTTGCAGGGTACATCAAACTGGGTTGGAATACTTCACTCCAAGCTCTTCTTGATCTGATGGTCTGGGTCGAGAAGTCAGCCATGATTCTGATGGGCTTACCTTTATAGGTAATCTGTTTCTTTTCTCTGACAGCTTTTAATATTGTTTTTATATTGATTTCTGGCATCTTGATTATTATATGTCTGGGTGTATATCTGTTTTGGTTGTAGGTGGCTAGAGTTCTGTATGCCTCACATAACTGAATGTCATTTCCCATGCTTGGGAAGTTTTCCTTAATTATTTTTGTAATTCACCTGTATGTATTCCTGCTTCTTCATTCACCTTTCTTATTCTTAAATTGTAGATTCTCTTGTCATCTTCTAGCCTTTGTATTGTTACTGCCTGTTTCCTTGTTATTTTTAAGAGATCTTTCCTTCCATGATCACACATTGCAAACTTGTCTTCAAGTTTTGATAGTCTACCCTTAGCTTTTTTTAAGGCATTTTGCCAGCTTTCAATGGAGTTTTTAATTTCCTGGTAGTCTCTTTGAATCTGCTTCATGTATTCTATATTTTCTTTATATTCCTTATCGAGTTTTTCTCTCCTTTTTTTTGTGTTCCTCCCTTCTTCCGTCTGTATCTTCCTGAGAGGAACACCAGATTTTTAACATTGATTTAATAGCATTTATTGCTTCATCGAGTGCCATAAGGATAAGGTCACCTGCATCTTCCTCAATCAACAATATGCAACAAATATGATTCTGTCCTGCCTTCCAACTCAAATTTGTAGTCTAATAATTTTAAGAAGGTTTTTATAGACAGCTTCTATAAAATGTCAGTTGAAATGAAGATAGTTTGTTTCTGCTTAGCTATAAAGTCACTACCAGTTCTGTCTCATCTAAAACTAAAAACTGGAAAAGTTCTAGATTCTTTGAACATCAGCAAAGGCAGTATTGCCCAAGTGGAGAAAGGCACAACATATACAAAACTGCTCATGACAGTTTTGTATAATCTGGTGGAACACTTAAAGTATTATACTATAAAGAAAAAACAGACTGGATCTCTGATTAAAATGAAATTGCCTGTGTTTTATTTAAAAGGAACCAGGGTTCAAATCTGCTGCTGACCCCATGCCGAGGGATGAGGTACCTAATATATCAAGCACAACCTTTTTTCTCCCCATCCTGCCTCTTTCAATAAAGAAACCAAGACTGTTGGCCATGATTAATTAACTATACCAAGTATAGACAGTGCTTTTCATCTAGAAAGGAAGGCACCTACAAGGTTTTGTGCATAGTAAAGACATGAGGATGACATTTACCCCTTGAAGCCAATGGAAAACCAGTAACTTCATTTACCCCAGTGTCTGTATGCTCTTTGATTGTTACTGACTTCTTCAAATCTGAGACATTTTCACATGCCCTTATGTGGTAGTTTTCAGTCCCTGCAGAAATGGCATCTCTCAGAACAATCTGGCTTACAGAGTTATGGTTCATGGAAAATAAGCAGAGATCTTTGAGGACAAAAGCCAGAGGTCATTTTCTAATAACTGAATGAAGGGAGGAAAAGAACAGGCTTATTCTAGATAAATGTAAGTAATCTCCATAATAGCTCTATGAAATGTTTCATCTCTGTATGGAATTCAAACTTGTCACACAGTATCTGAGGCCATGGGACAAAAGTAAAGAAGGTATCACATTCCTCTAGTTTGCAAGTGGCTCTCCCAGAGTCCTCTTTTACCTGCTACTTCCAGTTCTCATGGTCAGCTATCATTTTTAATCATCCTTTTAGTTGTAAACATACAACTCTCAACAACACTTTATATATGAATTCACATTTACAAGAATATTTATACTTCCGTGGCTTTCTCCATACATGATTTCCATGGGAAAAGTGTTGCCAAAATTAAGGATACTGAAATAAGTGTTACTACTCACCTAGAGTTCAAAATTAGTTTTTGCTGATGGAGAAATCTACTTCTAAATTTTTTTTCACAAAACCTTCCCTTCCTCATGTACTAACAGGCACATCAACTGGAATTTAAAATAAATAAAGTAGTTAATCTTACCAAGAATGAAGACCCTGCAATTACCAAGATTCTTGTGGTTAACATCATGGTAATCTAATGTAGTTCAAGAGGAGTCAGGAATCTGCATCCCTTGAAGGTCCAGTTTCTCATTTGCCAAGGAGATATATTAAGCAAATGGAAGCAGAGAAGGTAAAACAGGAGATGAGGATCAGACAAGACTGCAAGGAGCAGTCAAAGTACCTGCCAGAGTATTAGAGAGATATCTTAAGCAATAGTCCTGGCAGTAACTGCTGGATTATTACTAGAGGCAGTAGGTTCACACTTGTGACCACAAAGAATTTTACCATTGATATGATGTATTTATTACCAAAGAATTCTTAATGTCTTCTAATTCGAACCAAAGAAAGCATCTAAGGAGTATTAAGGACCTCCTTAGCAGATATTTCATTTTATTGACATTAGCCCTCCAGAAGTCCAATCAATGCTTTTTAATCCAACCTTTGTTACACAGATGAACCTTGTTTTCAGCATTGTCATTCTGACAATGATACAAAATATAGCAAAGTAAATTTGACCTGGGAATCAAGGACCCTGGTTTCTCTCAAGTCAAACCTCCCTCAGTAGCTATGTAACAAGTTATTAACTACTGTTTAGTATCATCATTCATAAAGTGAGGTGATTTAATTGAATAATCTAAATTTCTCCCAGTGCTAAAGTGTTTCCATCATTTGTTACTTTGAGCTCACAAAGTACCTTGAATTATTTGAGGCATACACACAGAGTAGTGCCTCAGTGGTCATTTTAGTTGATTCCAATAAGAGTAATAAGTACCAAAAATGAGAAGTACCCTACAAATTGCTTTGGCTGGAAAGGGTTGTGAATTACAAGACAACCAACACCAGTAAGTTCTAACTTGTGCATGAAGTTCCAAACAAATGAGGACCAGGGAAAAATGTTTGTGTCAAAACTCTTGTTAAGTTCTATGAGTTTTAAAGCACTCAAATAGCAAGAAATGGTTATATTCTAAATTTCTCCACCTTCAAGAGGTTTAAATTTTCATTAGTTTATACTCTAGATCACATGAGACTATTATTTCCTTAAGGGCTGTATTGGATCGTACTTTTTTCTTGCCCATGGTGTAGCATTCAGCAGGTGTTGGGTGTTATATGTTGAATGATGACATAATGCACAAATGAACAAACTGAAGCCAGTATCTGCTCAGGCCTAAGGAGGATAAACTAGCAGTGCTAGAAGATGAAGATAGAGTGAGATCAAGTCAGCAGGAGACATTGAATACATACCAGCCTTTGAGGCTGTGATAATTAGTAGCACAAACAACAAGTCTCAAGAGCTGACAGAAAGATGGGATTCTGGAGAAAGTTTTCCACAGCACTGAAATCTGACAAAGACCAAAAACGGTGTAAAATTTGGATAGTTAAAAAGAAAGTAGAAATTTTACTCAGATGAATAGCACAAAGAATTATTTAGAAGGGAAATGCATTGAATATTTGAGGATAAAAGTAACCAATCTGACCAATAAATCAATAAATATGCTTTAGTCTTGAGAGTTTGCCCATTAAGTAAATATTTATGAATACGTATAAAATATATCAGTGTTAAGCATGTATCCTGTGCCAGTTCTGGTTAGGGGAACTGGAGAAACAGCAATAAACAAAACAGGTAAACACTTCTGTCCTCATGGTGCTTTCATGCTAGTTGGGGGAAACAATAAACAAGTAAAATACAGAATTGCCAAAGGAAATAGCTACTGTAAAGAAAAATGGTCAGGAAAAGCCTTAGCACTGAATAAAGAGATGGTAAATATAGCTTGCGCCTGTCTTTTAAAATTGCTCTGCTTCATTTATTCAAATCCATTCTGCTGCAGTGTAGCCCATTTCTATGGGCCACTTCCACATTTCTTTTTAATAAACACAACAGAGGCCAAGCATTTACCTGAAATTTGAGCCAAGCTTCATAACCCTGATCTCTGAGCTCAATCCTTGTACCAAAATTGGATGAGCCTGTGACCCAGTTCGATACAACTCTCAAGAAACTCACAGTGGTAAGGTGACAGCTGCTGTTATAATATTCTCTATCTCCTTCTTATCCAATCTAGCCCCCAAAGAAAACTTAGGATCCAGATTCTCCCCATACAGGTTATGGGAAACAATAAATGTTTTCATAATAGAAATGTTGTTCATCTATGAATCTGTATAGAAGTAAGAAAATAAGAGATTTTAACTTGAGAACCAGAGGTTTGAAGTTGCCAGTGGAAACAGAAATGAAGAAAGTTGATTAAAGAACAATTTAAAGAATTTTTAATAGGACAAAGTAATGGATATTTTAGTAATATAAAACTGGGGATAAGTTGAGAGGTTATAAAGAAAGATAAGGTCAGGCTTGCACATAATGATTTCTGAATAATTTCACAACAATGAAGGCATCCAAGGAGGAAAGAAAGAGAGAGAGAGAGGAAGGAAGGAAGGAAGGAAGGAAGGAAGGAAGGAAGGAAGGAAGGAAAAAAGAAAGACAGAAAGAGAAAAAGAAAGAAAGAAAGAAAGAAAGAAAGAAAGAAAGAAAGAAAGAAAGAAAGAAAAGACAGAAAAAGAAGAAGAAAGAAAGAACGAACAAAAGAAAGAAAAAAGAAAGAGGAGACAGAAAGAAGAAAGAAAGAAAGAAAGAAAGAAAGAAAGAAAGAAAGAAAGAAAGAAAAAGAAAGAAAGAAAGAAAGAGAGAGAGAGAGAAAGGTAGAACATTTGCAGATCATTTGGGTCCAGACATTAATAAATGCCACTGTGAAAGGCATAAAAAGAGAAAGGGGATGAAAGACATGGTATATGTGGCAGAGATTTTTATAGAGCCATAATAATCAGGTCTTCTAAAAGCTGGTAGTAGCAAAGTTCAGAAGCCATCTGAGCTTTTGTGATGCCGGCTTCTGGCTCTGCTGTATTTTCCCAGCAGTAGCTGGAGCACTGAGCAGGGCTGCAGCCTGAGAAAGTCCCTTAGTGGTTTATTTCCTAGGGATCCAAGCACCCTGTCTTGGGGTCACTACAATGACTTTAAAGTTAAGGATGCTTTGGGGATTTGTACAAGAGAACAGATGGGTTGGTTGGCTGGTTGGTCATGTTTTGTTTTACTGTTTTGTGTTTTTCTTTTCTATATGACAAAAGCTTTCTTAATAGCCCCATTGGAGTAATAAACATTAACAACATCTGTGTCCTTGGACTGGCACAGCTCAGATAAGGAAATGTCTAACCTATGATCGATGAGAAGAGGCAGCTATAACAGCAGCATCTTAGGAGGCTGCCATGATAAATAGATCAAAGCCAGATTTCTTTGGCCTAGGCAAGTTGAGGGAGGTGAGCAGGCAGAGCCAGAGATGAGTACACTGTCAGAAGGTTGAAAGTAACTGGGATAAAGGTGAGCCTGGCAAGGCTCCATGACCTTATGGCAACATTTCAAGCAGTTCTCAAAACTTCCGGCATAGGCACCTTGATATGGTCAAAGGAACCAACTCATAAGTACACTTTTTCCTCTGTGTAAGCGTTAAAGATTAAAAAATAAGTCTCTGTCTTGTTTCATTTTCCTCTATCTGTTCCTTGTACTTCACAATTGACTTCCTTCACTGAGGTAGCTTTGGGGTCCAGGGGATTGCCCCATCCTCCATCACTTTGAATATGATGTTCCCCTACTTCTGAAATTCCCACAGTTTGCCTGACACTGGTCAGATTCACACAAGTTTTTGGTTGATTTCTAAATGTTGTTCCTGTGATGAAACTGAAACCTGTTATTACTGATGACAAGCTGCTGAGTCTAAGCATAACCAAAATTCAGCTGATACACTGCTCTCTGCATGAGGCCAGGTCTCTGCAAAATCAGTTATGGGGCCCAAAGAAAAAGCCATCTCCTCTGAGGCATCAGAAGTGCGATCAATACCAAAGGTGAGGGAAGCATCACCATCAGAATACCACCCTTGAAAAGGTGGTATCTGTGCCATCACAGAATGACAACAGTCAAAAGCAGACCTTTACCTGAGTTACCAGCCACACAACACTTCAACTCTCTGGAAACTACATCTACAACAAATTTCCTTTTTTCCTATGGGACTCCTTTCCATATTGCTGGGTTTGGGGGCTTTGGGTTTTTCTTTGTTTTGTTTTGTTTTGGCTTGGTTTTGGTTTTAGTTTTAATTTAAGGAGGCACAATTGTTTTCAACTCAGATGCTATATCTCATCTAGTTTATAGTTTCTCTGCCTCTCTATTCAAAAATACTCAAAAATATATTAAAAGGTAACTGAAAAGTTTTCAGTTAAACTAAGAGGGTACACATGTTTGCATTTCAGACCAAAATGGAGAGTGGCTTGCTCAATCTACTTCTGCCTTCTCACAAACAGCAAAGTCTAGACAAGAGTCATAGCTGTATGACTGTTCTGTGGTCACTTTTTCTTCACAACCAGAAGAAAAGCCAACCACTATCACAGAGCTTAGCTGTTTGTTCATTAAAAATACAGTAAATAACAATATCTATATTAATTTTAATTTTTAAAAATTAAATTAATTTTAATTTCTTAAATTAACTTACAAAAACAACAATTAACAAAATCAAAATTGAATAGACCATGTAAATATATGGTCAGAGTTTTGAAAATTTGTTTATAGTACACAAACTAATCATGTAATGAGATACTCTGCAGGTGGCCTAGAAGCACACTAATGGAGAACAGCAATACCTGGATTCGCACAGCCAAGCCCAGAAACAACCAGCATGGCCCCATTTGGAACATGGATGCTCAGGAGCATAAATGCTGGAAAGCACACTGAGGTTCTCCACCCAACTTACCAATTTTACCTTCTTTTTTATTCAATTCTAGTCAAGTACATACTTTCTAGTTTACCAAGATGGCTGAAGCCATCCTAAGATACTTCATCAATCTTTTAATTACTACTGCTTTATCCTACCTCATCCTCACATTGAAACTGAAGCCCCCATCTCACACTACTCCAATTTTCTGTATCAGTCTGATCTACCTTTCACAACCCAGTCTCCATCATGCCGCTGCTCTGCTCAAAGACCTGCAAAGACTCTCTGCAGTCCTGAGCATGGTCTTCCAAAACTGACTCTAGCAACTTCCAACATAAATGTTTATGAAGCCTAGATCACTCCTTTGTGTGTTTTTACAATTTCAAAAGATGACCCTTTTATCTATCTTAACTTGAACATTTCTAGAAAACAGAAACTAGGGCAAGGATTACAGGGCATTACTTTATTAGAGGAATTATAATTTCAGGGCACAGAATGAAAGAAAAGTGAGACAGGGATCAGAAGCAAGTAATGAAGATAACACAAATTGATAATGGCCTCTACATCGCAATGAGATTGAAGTCTCAGCCACTCACTTTAAGGTCACCTGCTCAGCCACCCAGGTTTTGTGGTTAGAGAAACTGGATCTCAATGATTCCTCAGAGAAAAAAAAAAGGAAAAATTATTTATCTGCCCAGATCTTTCCAGCTTCTGCTTTTCTTTGACCAAAGTAACTGTACCACATTTCTAAATTGTATTTTTGTCAGTACAGGTTTGTAGTACATAGTGTTTACATTTCTTGTACAGAGTTGTTCACATACACAATGTACCTTAATTCCTTTTTCCATCCCCTTTCTCCTCCTTCCCACCTCCCTCCATCTCTTGATTAACCTTAGCATTTGAGAAAGATCTATTTCCCTACTTCCTATTGTCTATGTTATTTTGCACTTTATTTGTACTTTGCATTTCTCTGGAGGGTTTTTGGTTGTTTTGTTTTGTTTTTGGAGATAGTGTCTCACTATGCAGTTCAGGCTGATCTTGAACTCACTATGTACCCCAGGCTGTCCTCAAGCTCGTAGTGATCCTCCAACCTCAGCCTCCCAAGTAGTGGGATTACAGTCATGCACCACTACACCCCGCCTGCTTTTCTCATATAAAAGAAATATTACTGAGACTCATCAGGAGTTGTTTTAGAAAGCCATAGCCTAGGATTAGCAATGTAATATACCATATATATATATATATATATATATATATATATATATGTATATATATATATATATACATGTATATATATATATATATATATATATATATATATATATATATATATATATATATATATATATA
>PVLA01012565.1:0-19871 GCA_004027455.1 Hydrochoerus hydrochaeris | reverse complement strand
TGTATGGAAGAGGTGAAAGTCCTAGAGACAGATGAAGCTAACAGAATCCACAGAGATCTGTAATGTATGTTCAGCATGCCTTCTACTCACAGATCCACTCCAGCCCATCTACAAGTATTAACATACTGTTAGATCATGAAGATCATGGGTCCAAAAAAAATGTAGTCTCCTCCATTAGATTTTGAATTCATTAATAGAATTAATCAAGCCTATATTGCCATGTATACCCATATCAGCCAGCAAAGTCTGAATATGCAAATAGCATCTGTAATGATTGATACATTGTGTCAAACTGAGAAGTTTAGAAATTTAACTAAGGCCACTCAGCAGGGGGCCAAGATCCTTGCTTTGTAAATATCTTTATCTTGTGTAAGAAGAGGGCAGGAAGGTGGTGTTAGTTCTACACCTACTCTGGGGTGGGGGGTATCCTGTTTGCAATGTTAGGGAGGAAAAGAGCCTTGCTCTTCCCTTCCCCTTTTTGCCATTGCTGCTTTTTCTGCCTTCTTGAAGTGTTGCGCTTGAGCCATGCCGCCCTGCCTTGGAGCCAGTTGATTATGGACTGAAACTTCCACAAATTGTGGGTTAATAAACCTTTCCTTGTTTAATTTTGGGCAGCAGGTATTTTGTCTCAGCAAGGAGAGAAAAGTAACTAAGACAGCATCCTATCAGTAGTTGTTTAATAAGGGAAAGACCAGAACAGCCTCAAGAATAGCATATCTGAGTCACTTTAGTCTGAAGAGATATAGAAACAGCCTTTTTAGTTTCACGAAAAAAGTCTGAGCTTTGGATGAAACCTAAATAATTCTTAAGTATCTCCCTCATTTCACTATGTGCTTTCATTTCCTGCACAATAAAATTAAAATTATATAGGCTAAAAATTATTTTAAAAGAACTGACCTTCATTTCTTTAAGAAAAAGGGGGTGAAGTAAGCTCTTTTCCTATTCAACAGGAAATCAGGTAAGAATTAGACTTTGTGCTCATAATTCAAATATATTTTTCTTTTTCTGTTAATAAATGTCTATTCAAATTCAAAACCATGCAAAACATTGGGCAAGGAAAGTTTCTTTCCATAAAAATCTACTGCAAAATCCCCACACAATAAAATGTTGTAAATCATAAGTGTAGGAAAAAGAATCTGACAGAATTTAAGTCCTAAGAAAAACTGAGAGAATGATTGAAATAAAATGCCTCTGTATGACACCTGGGCCCATGATTTCTTACTAGGAGTGTTGTAGTCCAATGGATACAAATATTAAGTTAAATCAAATTGAATGGAATCAGTAATCCACTTTAACAAGGACACACTGAAGCATCCTCATATTGCACTTATAATTTTTTCATCTGGATCCTTAAACGGGGCTTTTGTGAGGGAAAATATTGGAGAAAAAACTGCAAAAAGTAGTAGAACAAAAAAGGATGTGACCATAATGTGCATCTCCTTTGGAAGAAAAACTGAGTCTTTGGGGAAGGGTAGCAAAGAGTTAGTCACTATGAAGGCTGATATATTGGTGCTTTGGGCCATTATATGATCTCATTAACGCTGGAAAACAACAGATGATAAGGAGCGTGCTGAGGAACAGAGAACTCTGCCTCAGCAGAGTAACAGGGCAAACAGGACAGGTAAGACAAGTCTAGAACGAAAGGCACATCTAATGAGGTGACAGAGGAATGGGGAAATTTAAAAAAATCTATTGGGTGGGTCCTACATATTTTCTAATGAAATAAATATTTAGAGTGTGGACTAAATATTATCTGCTTATTTACTTGCCTTTCAACTCTAGGCTGTGTTTTTTCACTCCACCTCTTCATGCCTATTATTTATTTGTTCACTCAGAACCTCACATTTATATGCCATTAGCAATGTGTTATTTACCATTGTAGTCTCTGACCTCAAAGAGTTGTCAATAACATATTTAACCAACCAGAGCAAGGTGATTTAGACTCAGGTCAAGTGTTGTAGTATTGCAGGGGAGGGAATTAATAAAAATACTTAAAGCTAGAGTGTTATTAAGGTGTAACAAGAGAAAATTAGAATACCTGGTTTTCAAAATCCTTTCTAGCCCTTAACAATAGGCTTGTTCCTGTCAAGTCCCATAACCTTATGTATTTATCAAGCAAACTAATAGATGGCTAATACACATATTTTTCTCTATCAGAGAGTATTAAGAAGATACCTTCCAGAGAAGAGCTTTGAATTAGATCTCTGAAGTCTGCAATGATCATGAATGTATGGAAGAAAATGAGGACCAATTTTCCCAAATAAATGGGCACATCTTCAGGTGTGAAAGAAAACAAATTTTTAATCTTTTATTCCTAATACTCTGCATTCATAGGATTTCCTTCTTAAAAGTTTGTGCTAACTTAGCTTCAACCTGCAGTCAGCCTCTTCGATCATTTTTTGAGACTATAAAGAGAAATAAAATTTTAGAAGTAGGAAAACACTTTAAAATAGTATAATCTAATTCATTTCCTTATGGTAAAGAAACATAGCCCAGTTGGATAAAATTGCATGGTTACAAAGCCAGAAAGCTAAGATTTCTAGGTATAAAGTGACACATGGCTAAAGTATGAATGTTCCCAGCATTTTGTCTGCACTTTTCTATTAGTATGAACTCCTGGCCTTCCCCAACACTGGCCTTAGAGAGCATCTCCACCATACCCAAACTCATCATCCTTCGTCTATGATACATAATCAGAAAGTGATGACAAGGAAAAGCAACCCAAATCATGCAGTTAGGTTAATCTGAAACTAAAGAAGAGAAGTACCACAAGAAAAGATCCAAAGAAAAGAACGGGAAAGAGGAGAGAGCGACAAGACAGGCTGCTTGGTGCGCTCCTCCTCAGGACTGCTGAAACACAAACAAAACGAGTAGTGTCACAGTCACTTTTTGTTTGCTAGACTATGTTTAATTAATCACACCACTCGAGGGTAGAGCTATTATGGAGAAAACAGTTTACTTGTTTTATATTTATACTCTATTTTATTATGCCACCTTTACTTTCCGAGAAAGTAATTTTTATTAACATATAGAAGTTCTTATAGCAGCCTGTGGAAATCATCTTAGCAATATAAAAAGTTTTCAAAATGTTCAATGTCATTGGTCAAGAATTTCACTTTTAGATTTCACTAGGAAATTAAATGTTACTAATTATGAAAAAAGTTTGATTCATGAATTTTGGAGACATGAAAAATCTTTAATAATATTATAAAAGCTAGAAATAAATTAAATTACCAACAATAAGGGAATAAAAATTTTTAAATCACATTATGCAATAAATGTGAATGTACAAAACAAAACAGCACTGGAAAAGTTCCAATTTAGCAGTATATAAAAAGCAGGGGATTCAGAACAAATGAATTCACCCAGCAGATTTAGTGGGCTTGATACAATGTCCAGATTTGCATTTTTGTATGTGCTAAGCTGATTCTTATATACATAAAACTCAGGGATGCCATTTACACATGACACAATTATGTAAATGTAAACCTACAAACTAAGTAAAGAAACTGTCTATCCAACACACACACACACACACACACACACGAACAAGCATGTTTTAGCATGTTTTTCTTTTCCATATACTATGATTTTGTTTGTAACAATAACATACTTAGCTAATTATAGTAATCCCATTTCTTCTATTTTATTCCTTTTCCTAGTCTCATCTTCAAAACAAAATTTGGTAATATGATCTTGTTCTGACCAATACCACATAAGAGGAACTCTTCCTTGTGCTTCTTTTAAAAGAGTTGGCTTTTTTATCAAACACACACACACATACATACACGCACACACACACATGCACACAAACACACATATCTGAGGAGAGCTTGTTGTTACACATATTTTTTCTTTCTGCCAACATGTTGTTGGCACAGGCAACTTGAAATCGTAATGTGAATGAATGCATAAGAACTAAAAACTAGTTGTGAGTCAGACTCAAGCCCAGGTACTTGGGAATGAGTTGAAGCAAATAAAAACTCTCTGAGCTGAGGAAGCAAGAAGGCCGCAGAGAGTTCTGTGTAGTTAATAACATTCAATTACTCTAAATAGGTGCTTGCAAGTAGTTTTTCAACAAACAGAAATATTTAATATCTGCAAGAGCACAAGTCCAGGGCATCCTTTGGAGATTTCTATGGCAGTGATAAAATCCTACATTTGTCCTTAAGAGTCCCAGTTACATCCAGTGACCAGCAAGAGCTGCAGAGGCACAGCTCCCAGGTCAAGCAGAATGTCTCTAACACCAGTGGTTCCATTTAAGCAATCTCCAAGCTGCCTCGAGACAGAACAGCTCTACAGGACAACACTGGGCTATTAATTCCATTTGAAACTCTGAAGCTACTGTTATGGTGATGGAAAATAAATTTAACAAACCAACAAATGTGTGCAATGGAATAAGAAACATTTTAAGAGCAGTTTAGAGTATTTAGAAGTCCTGGCACACAGCATTGCTTCTCTATTGACTCTTGTTTACTCCAAAATGAATTTAATGCCTTTCTGCATGGGCATAAAATGAGGCTTCTAGTCTGGGAAAATATTAATGTCTGTTTACCTTTTCCAGTTTCATAAATATGACCTTTTGTCTATGAATACAAGATATTTATCTAAGCTGAAGGAATTTAAATGGTTACCACATCGTGGGAATAATGTGGAGATGAAATAAGCAAAACTGATGGCATATCTTCTTCTAAAGAGAATATAGATGATGACAAATTCTAGACTAAATGTATGTTTAAATATAATTGTTTATATATTAAATGTATGCACTTGAAGATTGGATAATAGTTCTCAATCTGTATTTACCTCTTAACTTGTCTGAAACAATTTATGGAATGTAGGTCACAGAACCTTGTCATTAAATTGTGATTTAGTGGGGCCAAGATGGTAACTGGCTGTCTGTACCTCTCTAATTCTTCTAAATGATTCTGAGGATGAGTCAAGCTGGATAACCACTGCCTCAAGGGCACAGAGCAACCACACTGTTCTGTGATCTGAAGTTGCCATAAATCTCTACAAGTATCTTTGGTAAGATTCTGAGGACATAAGTCTGTTGATAAGTGGATAACAAAACTCAGCAGATAAACATAAAAACTGCATATGGAAACCTGAGTCAAAAACTATGAGCTTCCACCAACTTCTCTCCCTTAGAAAAGCCAAGAGAAAAAAATTCTCACCACCTCTGAAGAATCAGAGGAAGGTGAAAATAATGAGGACAGGAAGACAAGAAGACTTAAGGAAAAAAGAGGAAGGAAAAGAGAAACATGGGAGATGAAAAAGAAAAGGAGAGAAAGGAGGCCATGAATAATTTTAAATATATTAGAAATCATGATAAGTTTTCAGTTATAAATTTTGCCTTAAGACAAAGGGGAAAATTACAAATCTAATTATAATTGTAACAACAACAACAGTAACAATAGCTAACATTTGGTAAACACTTGCACAAGGTTGCAAATGCTCACAACATCTCTTGAGACACAAAAAGATTAAGTAACCTACCCTTGAGTGATTAAAGAGAAGTCGTCAAGTGATGGAGACAGTCTGCACCTAGGTGTTACTCTGAAGGCTGTTCCTAACGATCACCCTTTTCAACAAATATGTGTATGAAAATATGCTCACTACCATTAGTATGAGGAAAATGAAAATTAAGACATCACTGATGTTTTTAACCATCAAAGCAGCAAAAATTAAATAAATTAATGACACCTAATTTTGATAAGAACATTTGGAAGCAGATACACTGTTATACTTTGATGAGAGCATGATTGACTTTGATCTAGTTATGGAGAAATTTGGCTTTAACTATGAAAATATAATAGTTGTGTTCTTTAAAATTGGATTTCCATTATAAATATCTCCTAGAGAGATACTCAGAACCTCACTCAGAAAGCTCACTGCATCATTGTTTATGAAACTGAAAAAATAAGAAATAAATGCACCAATATGGGCAATGCATAAATAAACTATGGTACAGTCTTTCTGTAGAAGACCAAGAAAGTATGAAAAAGAATGAAACAAAATTTTATGCACTGTTATAAGAAAGCTAGTTACTCTTATACATTGTAAGGGCAAGGTATATTGGTATAACATCCATACCTCAACACAAGACGATTTGGCTATAGCTTTCATAGGGGTAACAAAACTCTACCTCCATCCTCTTGGAAACCTGGTTATGCACAGAAATTAATGTAAGATGCAAGATAGATTAACAGCAGAAAACTATACATATTTACTTAAAACAAGTTTTACATGGTAAGTACCCCTCATAAGGAAAGAAGACCATAAATAACAGTTAAAGTCAATCACTTATATACAGAACTTGAGAAAGAATAGTAAATTGTGAAGAAACAACTAAATTATATAAGAAGGTATAATAGGTAAAAGTTATTTTCACAAGATCTATACAGAATTCCTTCCATCTCAACTTCTGATCCTGGAGGATAATAATATTGCATCAGTCATGTGGGAATTTTGTCTCTTGCTTTTAAGAAACAGTATGAGGGTTACAGTGGCCATTTTGCATCTGATATTTTTCAAGTGCTTTTAACTTCATCATATTTCATAGCAGTATATTTTAACTCCTTAAAGATCACAAATATAATTTGTTACCTGGTACCAAAAAAAATTAAAAGATTACAAATGCATGCATTTGCCCCAGAAATATTATTTCCAGAAATGTATTCTATTTATAAATGTCCTACATATAAAGTTATTTATTGCCAAATTTTTAAATACCAAAAAATTGAAAACAAATTATGTCAGTATATGAGTATAATTTAACAGTAAGTAAATTATGAGAAATTAATATAATATAGTATAGCACAATAGTGTCCATAAAATTCATTACTAGGGCTAGAAGTATTGATCAGTAGTAGGGCACTTGCCCAGCATATATGAAGGCTTGGGGTTTGATCTCCATCACTGAAATAGACAAATAAATGTACACACACACAATAAAATATATTGCTGCACAACTGTATGACATATTACACTTCCAAACTTATTTTTTTAAAGAAAATGCTTTCTTTGTTATTATGGAATAATGGCCAAGATATAATATTTTTTAAAAAGCAATATGTAAATAAATTCATATAGCATGTTACTTTTTGTTGTTGCTAAATAGAAGTATAAAGACTTCTATGTGCAGAGAACATGTTCATGTAGTCACAGACGAAACTGATAGTGCTAGTGTTCTCTAGAAAAAACTATGGGACTGAGATAAAAGTAGATGAGAGAATTCACACCTTTTTAAAAGAATTTTGGGTGTTTTAATATGTATGTATAATACTCATTCAGAAAATACAAATTTTAAAGGCAAAATAAAGCAAGTTATAAAACAATACATAAAATATGAGATCTGTTAATAGAAGACTAAAATCTCATGATTTTATCTTGAATCTTTCCATATGCATAGTGCATAGAAAAGGGTCCAGCAGTTTTCATACAAGGTAATGAAAAAGGAAAAGAAGACTAACTTAATCTTTTTACTCTTTGCATTTTTAGGAAAAACATACACATTCATATATTCTTGTACAAGAAATAAAAACAAGCCTTTTCAAAAGAATCGCTAATTCTTGCTCTACTAATTAATCTTGAGTGAATTATTCAACCTCTAGAGCCTCAGTACCCTCATGTATAAAGTGAGAATTGAAACCACTTATACCTAAGGTCATCCCTATTTGATAGTTCAAGAATAGAATCTATTGATTCATAACCAGTAAAATGGTAAATGAATTAGAAATCAATCTGAGATATTAAGCAAGACCATAACGTGATACTCTTTTAAAGGTTAACTATGTTTTATGAGAAAACTCTAAAAACAACCTTTTAAACACAGAATAGTGAGACTCTACTAATAGGATAGTGGGGTGCTGAGAGTCCTTCCCTTTCTGAGTCCTTCTAGGTACAGTGACATATTAACAAAATAATCTTGGATGCTTGGCAATCAGGATAGAGTTATATGACTACATAATGAAGCAAAATAACTTTTACAGCTCTGAATACATGGATCAGATTGTCCCACTGGCCTTCCAGAATATCACATAACACTTATATTTTTTTCTATCTTTTTAATCTAGCTTTCAACTTAATTTTCACTTTTATAGGGCTTTTTGCTGTTGCTGTTTGTGGTTTTTCTTTTTTTCTGACCACAGCTGTTTTAAATTTTTTCTCCAAAGTCAGGAGATACATAGAATTTCAGATCTTTCAACCAAGGATTTTTAATTCATACATATATGAAAACTAGCTAATTCTATACTTGTATTACTATTTAAATATGCAAAGAAGCCAAGTGTGATGGCACACTACTGTAACCCCAGCACATAGGAGAAAGAGGCAGGAAGATCACCACAAGTTCAAGGCCAGCCTAGGCTATAGTGAACTCAAGACCAGCCTAAATAACATTAAAAAAAAACTGTTTCAAAAAAAATTTTAAATTTTTTAAAATAAATATAGAAAGAGTTTAGACCAGCATGCTTTGAAAAGGAAGCTAAAACACATTTTTTAAAATAATAAGTAACTCAGGTATTAGCTACAAACAAAATAAAATAAAGCCAATCAAAACAAAACCATGAAAGTGATAAAGGACTTCAAAACAAGATAATAGCAAATCAACAATGGTTACCATAATATACCTTGTTATCTTGGAAATAATTGCCCATGCCATCAGATATAATAAAATCAAACAAAATAAAAGAAAATAAAATCAAACAAAACAAAACAATGAAGATGATACAGAACTTTAAAACAAGTTAATAGGTAAATAACAATGGATACCACCTTCAGAAGAAATTCCCCCATAGTTGCCATATTACGTATTATTATCCTCTAAATAGATGCTCAGACTACTAGCTTTAGGCCTGTAAAATCAATAAAACAATACAGGCATTAAGTTGTTTTTTTACTTCAGTGGTCATCATCTCAGCCTGTTTTTCTCTGAATCAGCCAGTTGCTTACAGCAGGGGCTGTGGGGGTCTCAGCACTACTTGTTTCCCAGCTCACATGCTGGCTGGCTCACAGGAAGGAGTTGGGCCAGCCCACCCTGCTGTTGGCACACAGGAAGGGGTTGGCTTCTTCTTGGTTCTCTTCCTAGGACTCAAGGCCACTGCTGACTCACAGGAAGAGGTTGGCCCAGCCAACAATCTCCACTGGCTCCAGGAAGGGGTTGGCTTCTTCTTGATTCTCTTCCTAAAATGCATGGCTGCCAATGGCCTGCAAGAAGGTGTTGGCCTGGCCCGCAAATGCCACTGGTTCACAGGAAGGGTTGGCTTCTTCTTGGTTCTCTTCCCAGGATGCATGGCCAATGCTGGTTCACAGGAAGGGAATGGCCCAGCCCACAACCACCATTGGCTCACAGTAAGGGATTAGTGTCTTCTTAATTCTCTTTTCAGGGTGCATGGCCACCTTTAGTGCACAGGGAGGGGTTGGCCTGGCCCACCACTGCTGCTGGCTCACAGGAAGGGGTTGGCTTCTTCTTGGTTCTCTTCCTGGGATGTATCTCATAGGTTAGAGTTAAAGAACAAAAAGGAATGGGTTACATAAAAGGAAGACCTATAAATCTTCACAGCCTGAAAACATCTCTTTCTAGAAAGACCACTATTACAAACTTTGAGAAAGGGTATCTTGCATCAGGAAAAAAAAAAAAGACAATGATACCTTCACCTAAAGCCTTATACTAGTTGCATAAGATGTTGTTCTAGGTTCTGGTCCTGCAGAAGCTAACTCTCTTACACATTAATGAGAAAACCTATCCAAAAGGATTGTGAAAGAAAGAGTACTTGTTCCAAAAGTCCTACATTCAAGTTATGAGTCTCATTCACTAGCAATGTGACCTTGCACACATGTGCTTTCTGGGCCTCAGTTCTTTCCTGTGAATACTATGCCCCAGTGTACATGCTTATGTTTCTCTGCACTGTTCACTGGTCCCAACACATTATGAGGCACACAGGCACCTTTCAAGGACTCTGGAAGACTTCACTGATTGAGCCAAACCCATGGACTTAGCCTGTTCTCATGTCTAGAATTCTTGGGAGGGGGTGAGTATTTGTGATGAATTATGGGATATATTCCAGTTTTGTTCCCACCTCAGCACAGAGTAGGAGTTAAAATTCAGTCCCTGAAGTTAACCATTACTGAGCTCAAATTACTGTTTTTCTTTTCAGTCCCAACTTAGATGCCACCCTCTTATGAAGAAAACTTCCATTTCCTTACATACCATGTCCCACACCCTGAAGTTATCCATTACCTTTTCTCTGTTCAGTACCATTGGCATATTTCCACTGCTTGATTCTGTGCTTTCTTCTGTTTTTTCTTCTAGATTTTAAGTTCTTCAAAGGCAGGTTCTAGATCTTATTCATCTTTATATCCAAAGCATCACCACAATGCTTGGAACACACTCAAAAAAAAATATTTGTGGGATAGACTAAAAATAAAATGAATTGAATTTTGAAGTACTAACTGAGAAATGTCTAAAAATTATCTACCAAATGGCTACAAAATAGCCAGAGGAAGGAAATACAAGAACGAGACTGAGAAGTCACTATACACATAACGTAAAAAAGAAGGTTCTGAGTTCACAAATCGATCTCTGTTTTATTTTATTTCCAGTTCTGTAATCACATAGCTCCTTATGAGAAATAAATATGGAAAGAACCCTAAACTAGGAATTTAGAGACTTGGATTTAGTCCCAGTTCTGCTATTAACCACTTATGTCACTCCCTGTCTCTAAGTTTGGTATTAGAAACAATGATTCATAAGATCCATTCAAACTCTTTCCATATAAGCACCATCTGTGTCCACTGTCATTAACCTTATCCTACAGTTTAAAAAACTGAAACATAAAAGCTGCAACTAACTCATCCCAGATTCTTGCAGCAACTAACTACTGCAGTTATGGTAGAACATTGGTTGAAAAAAACTGCTCTGAAACCCACCAGATAGACAAGGAGATCATAGAAGGAGTCCTCTACCAAAAACAGGGAGTTTCAGCACCTTTAGGAGTCAATTTAGCACATAGTGTTGGTCGTCAACACAGTCACACAGGTTTCCCAGTACACCTCCTGGGATGCCTCAATCGGTGTCTCACCAGACATCCGGAGATATAAATTGCTGAAACTCCACCTATGACAACTGGAATCTTATCTAGATCATCCTGTTTGCTGTAGTCACTAGGGCATTATCAGAGACTGATAATTAGATCCATGGTCAAGTCCAGAGTTTAAAATTTGAATGGCCACTTGGTTTAGACACTCACATTCAAATAGATTGCTTTGAGATCTTTTTGTAGAAGTCTGTTCAGTGTGTGTTGTACGTGCATATTTTAGAGTAAGAAAGTTGTGCAACTTTAGCCAGTAAGTAAGAGGGAAGGGAATCATAATTCCTTAAAGGGAATCATAATTTAAACACTAAATATTTGTAATGTGAGCAGTTTAACCTAGCAACATTTTATGAGTTTTTAAAGAGAAATCTGGAAACTTATATGTATATGGTTTTATTACTATATAATTCACATATCATAAATTTCATTTTTTCTTTTGGTACTGGGAATTGAACTCAGGGCCTTGCACTTGCCAGGCAGATGCTGTGCTGCTGAGCTATATTCTCAGCCCAAAGTTCATACTATAAGCCATAAATTACAGCTCAATATTTCATTACATTGAGATAGTTGTGCAGTCATTGCAACTATGTAATTTCAGAATATTTTCATCACCAAGAAAAGAAACCCTGCACCCATTAGCAACACTTCCCATTCTCCCCTTCTTTCCAACCCTTGATAATCACTAACCTACTTCCAGCCTATGGGTTTCCCCATGCTGGACATTTTATGTAAATAGAGTAATACGATATTTGATTTTTAGTCTGACCTCTTTCTGTGCTGCTTTCTTGCTCTACAACCTATACTGGAGGATCTAATAAGAAAAGAGAAACCTATCTTCCAAACATCATCTGCCTTTGTTAGACATTCTTAAACGTGCTGTAAAAAAATGCATACAACTCATAGTCAAGTTCCATTCTAAGCTATAGCTTCTCCAGCTCATAGGGAAAAGCACTCCTCAAACTCCCCAGGCTGTCTAGTCTCGCCTAAGTCTAAAATTACCCTGAAGTGTAAGTATGATTTCATAGGGAATGCAAGGACATCAGAAGCCCAGGAATCCAACCCTGCTACAGCACCCATAACTTCAGGGTGATCTTGAGCAGTCCACTAATCTTTCCCAGCTTTCACTTTCATCTGAAAAATGGGGATGACAATATCTTCTTTTAGGGTCATTATGAGGACTAGGAAAAAAATGCCTCCAGTGCCTAAGACCTGGTATGAAGGCATCTCAATAAATTATTGCTACTAATTTAAATGGTGACTTTTTAGCAACCAGAAAGAAATCATTTTCTAAATTAAACTCATTATTCCCAAAGAAAGGAAATGTTTCCCACTGTTTTTACTAAATGACAAGGCTTAGAATATATGCTAGTGCTGCAAGAGATTCCAACCTGCAAAAGAGAGGGGCATGAGATACCAAGCAAAAGTGGCTTTGAAGTCTGTATTAAACCCATCATTGACTTCAGTATCTACTTAATTTCACTTGCTTTCGAAACAACCACAGAATGAAGTAACCAACAGAGGGTGAGGCCTCAAAGGCTGACACAAGATGGCAGATAAAGTGCATCTACAACAGACAGAAGTGGAGGCAGCCTCAGGAGGTGGGGTGGAGGAGGAGATTTTAATCATGGAGATGCACAGTTTCAAAACAAGCACCCAGCAACTGGAAAGCAGGTCACCACAGCACCCACTCTGGAGACTTGAAAAGGATAACTCCAGTTTTCAAAGAATTAAAATACCTATGGGTGAAGTAAGAGGAAGAAATGAGTCATTAATCTGAAGTTAAAATGAGATCTCTGAGTTAATGACCACGAGGAAAGGAAGACAGAGAGAGGAGAGTCAAGTTCACTTCTCATTTTCAATAAAAGGCAGAAATCTACTTCAATGTAAAGATGTAAACCTATGAGCAAAAAGTTTCAAAAACATTCACATGTTCAATAGACGTTGCTAAGCACCTGCTATGTGCCAGGTACTAGATATTGGGAAAACAAGAAAAAAAATCCTAATGACTGCCTTCAATCCTGCCAAGGAGACAAACCCAAAAAAGCAATTATAACATAACATGATGCATAGCTGATCCTGTAATTATAGAGGCTGGTCTGACTGCCACGAGAGCTCTCTAAGAAGGACAATCACACAACTCATCCAAATCAGAAAACTCTGAGAGTTGAAGATAACATTACTCATAATTACACTAGGACTGCTCTTACACAAAGACTAATGCCATCCTGTAAGGAAAAAAAGTGGAGGGAAAAGCATTAGAGGGAGAATGAGATAGAAAGGAGAACACAGGAATGAAGAGGTCAGGTTGTGAAATAGGAAAGCAATGAGGAAGATAGTATAATAGAAGGTGTGTGCCAGAGCAGAGTGAGAAAAAAAATTGTCAAAGGACTATATCAGAACTTAGAAGTCAGAAGGATATCAAAAGTAAATGAACTAAATTTTACTGCAGAGAAACTAAGAGGGAATGAGTGGGAGAAAAACGAACATTTGTCCGTATACTAAGAATTATGCCAAGCATTTATAAAGCATATTTTTACTTAGTACTATCTAAAAAATTGGTTGGCTGGTTGTATTTGTTTGCTTGTTTTTAGGAGAAAGTGTCTCCCTATCTTGGTCAGGCTAGCCTTAAACTCTTATCCTCAAGCAAATCTCTTTCCTTAGCCTCCCCCAAATAGCTGAGAGCTGTGCCCACTATGCTCGGAAAAGATAAGTATTATTATCTTCATTTTATAGATGAAGATACCAATCCATGAGGTTAAGTGACAGAGATGAGATATGAACTTTTAAACTACAAAGTTCATATCCACATAATTAGCAGCATAGGCAGAGCTAGTACTAGAGCTTGTAATTTCTAAGCCAGTGCTACTTTTACTGCACTCTATAAGGCAAGTAAACTTATACTTGGTTGAATAGTGAACATCAAAACTCATGTCTACCTGGAATCTCAAAATGTGACATTTGACAACAGGGTCTTGCAGATGTAATTGAGTTTAAATGAGGCTATATTGGATAAGGATCCAATAAGCAATGTCCTGATTAAGAAGGAAATTTAATACGAAGAGAAGGTCATGTGAAGACATGCAGAGACACACATAGAAGAATATCTTATAAAAACATAGATGGAAATGATATGTCTGTAAGCCAAGAAATGCCAAGAATTTCTGGCAACCACCAGAGTCAGGAGGAGGCAAAGAAATAGTCTGCTCTGCAGCCTTTCAGAGAGAGCATGGCCCTGCTGACACTTTCAATTTTTTAGAATTCTATCCTCCAGAAATGTGAGACAACAAAATCTTGGTTTAAACCACAAGTTTGTGGTGCTTTTTTATGGCAATCCTGGTAAACTAGCACAGAACTAGAGAAATGAATAGCAAAATATAGAGCAAGAAGCAAGGAGATAGAAGGAAATTTATAAGGAAGTCATTGACAAGAGAAAAAAAGACTGAAATTCTAAAGGACAAAACTGGAGCAATGGAAAAGGTGATGTCACCAAACCCTCAAAACTAAAAATAGTGTCTTTGGTTCCATTATAACACATCCCCTGATCTCCAACCTCATCCTTCTCACCACTGCTCCCTTCTGCTTTTTTAAGGCCCCACAAGTTTGCTGGTCAACTATGCTCAAGTGGAGGGAAAAAATGAAAGCTAGGAGAGTTGCCATCAATTTCTCCTAGGAATGAAACCCATGATACTTTGAATATCAGTCATGAACAGTGAGTCACAACTTCGTTTCGGTAAATCAAGGATGGTCATGATAATCTCTAATAGTGAAAATAGTAAGCAGCTGTATCAATCTCAAAATAATAGAGGGTAAATGAAATAATGGAACAATCAATCAGTGTAAGATAAAAAGTAAAGAAAGAAGAGAGAAACGGTATAAAAACCAAAAGCAATGATAACACAAATCTATCAGTAAATACATCAATAGACATTAACTAAATTGTCCAGTTAAAAGACAAAATTATTAAGGAAAACAAAACACTATATACTGCTTACTAGAGACATTCTAAAAGAAAGGAATATGGACAGGTTGGAAATAAAAAGGTGAAAAAGACTTTTGTAAACACTAAAACATATGAAACAATCTCTGATTGGGTTCCTTCTGAAAGAGAACTGAGACAAATATTTGAGGACACACAGCATATCCCAAAAATCTCAAATGAGAGAATTTTGAAGGAGAAAGGGTGATCAGAGAACAAGAAGGAAACCAGTCATCAGTACATTAACTAACCAGGTTACCACAATGGATGCCTAGGACTCAATCACCCTGGGAACCTCTGAGATATGATGTAGAATACATTTCAGTATGGTCCTACCTAACAGGTAAAGCTAAGTTATTTGTTCCCCAGATCTCATCTGTCACTACATGACTACTGATATTGGGGTATGGAACTTCCCAAAACTTCTGGCCTGTCACCTGTTCTGGTAAGAGAAAGACCTCATATATCTCCCTGGTAAAAGAAAGCCCTCAACTGGAAAGTCACACTACAGTAGAAAATTGTCAGTGCACATAGCAAGTGCCAAGGAAATATTAGCAGGCTATTAACAGGATCTACAACATAGTTAAACAAGGAAAAAGCATTATTATCAGTAAATAGGGATAATTCATAAAGAAAAATTTTCTACTCATAAGGAATATAGAACATAAATCTGCATATCCCTAATAACATATCATTAAACTATATAAAGTAAAAATTTAACAGAACTAAAAAAAAAAACAGACAAATCCAAAATGCTATCTCAAACAAACAAAAATACTATGAACCAAATTGTGAAAAAACAAAACTGTAGCCCAGAACCTCCACCCTGCCTCCAGGAACTTAGCGGAAACCTGTACCAGGCATAGGCTGCCCAGAATCTCCACCATGGGCCCGCCCTCCCTCCGGGAACTTAGCCAAAGCCTGCATCAGGGGTAAGCTGCCCAGAATCTCCACTGTGGGCCCGCACTTCATCTGGGAACTTAGCAGAAGCCTGTATCAGGCATAAGCTGCCCAGAATCTCCACCGTGGGCCCGCGCTTCCTCCGGGAACTTAGCAGAAGCCTGTATCAGGCATAGGCTGTCCAGAACCTCCACCATGGGCCCACCCTGCCTCCAGGAACTTAGCAGAAGCCTGAATCAGGGGTAAGCTGCCTGGAACCTCCATGGTGAGCCCGCCCTGCTTCCGGGAACTTAGCCAAAGCCTGCATCAGGGGTAGGCTGCCAGGAAGGTCCACCTAGGGCCTACCCTGCCACCTGAAACTCAGCCCAAGCCCACCTCAGGGGTAGGATCCTCCCCTGTGGGCTTGCCCTGCCACCAGGAACATGGAGGAGGCCCAGCCAAGACTGAAAACTGCCCTGGACTGCTACAGATGGGCCCGCCCTCCCACGTGGAACATCAGAAGACCTCAGCAGTATCCAGTTACTGTGAGAAAATTTGGAACTTGGCTCCCAGGTGGTGAACTTTGGACTACACCAGATTGACTGTATCAGTGTGGTGAGTATACCACTAAAATAGAGGTGTACAGGGGATAAACAGGGCCAGTAGTAAAAATCCCCTCCAACTAACTGTAAGACTTTGATGTGTCTGAAAAGAGTGTGTGTGATCCCCTCTTACACAGAGAAAACACCAGGCAGAGTAAAAATGACAAAACAAGCAAAATGCAGTCTCAAACATATAGTTCACCAGAAGCAAGTATAGCAGACATTGAAATAGAGGACCCCAACAGTAACACACCAGGAATCTCTGAAAAGATAGCCAGTGAAATAAAAAAAACAACTGTATCAGGCTATAGAGGAAAACAAACTAGAAGTAGTCTCCCATGTAAAGATAGAAATAACAACTTTAGTAAAGGAGTTGTTGAATGCAACTAAAGAAGAAGTAAATAAAAAAGTACATAAGCATGGGAAACTGATTGAAACTTTGAACAAACAATATAGAAAACAAGCAGAATTCATGAAACAAACTCAAAGAGACATCCAAGAAACAAAAAATTCTATTGAAAGCATGCAAAATCACCTAGAGAGAGCTGAGGATAGGATTTCGGACCTTGAGGACAGGATCAGAGTTAGTGATCAGGAAAGGATAGAACTTTTAAAAATAACAAAGCAGCATGAAGTGAAAATCCAGAAGCTTCATGATGATGCCAAGAGCAACAATATAAGAATAATGGGCATTAGTGAAGATACAGGAGTACAGGCAAATGACATATGTAAAGTATTTACAGAAATAACAGCAAAAATTTTCCCAAACATGGGGAAAGAATCTGATATGCAGATAAGTGAGGCATACAGAACACCAAACAGTCACAATCAACATAAATCCACACCCAGACACATAATAATTAAGATCTCAGACATGCAGCATAAAAACAGAATATTAAAAGCTGTCAGAGAAAAGACACAACTCACCTACCAAGGAAAGCCCATTAGAATCACAGCAGACTTTTCAGCACAAACCCTCAAGTCTCCAAGAAGATCTTGGAGTGAGGTATTTCAAGCCCTGAAAGAAAACAATCTTCAACCCAGACTGATGTACCCAGCAAAACTTTCATTCAAATTTAATGGAGAAACAAGATACTTCCATGACAAAGAACAACTGAAGAAATTAATGTCCACCAAACCAACCCTAGAAAGAGTACTGAAAGACATACTAGACAGAGATGAAAATGACCAGAATCCCCAAAACAACAACAGAAAGAAACCACCAGGTAGGATAAGCAATTAAATAAGACAAAAAGCAAAAAGAAACAACTGGAACATAACATGGCAAAGTTGAGCCAGTACATATCAGTGCTATCCATAAAAGAAATGGCCTCAATAAACCTATAAAAAGAAATAGATTGACAGAATGGATCGAGAAACAGGACCCCACAATATGCTGTATACAAGAAACACATCTGACCCAAAAGGAAACTCATAGATTAAAAGTCAAAGGATGGAAAACAGTATTCCATGCAACAGGAACCCAGAAAAAAGCAGGGGTAGCTATTGTATTTGCAGGCAATGTGAACTTCAAACCTAAAATGATTAAAAGAGATAGAGAAGGTCACTACATACTTATTAGTGGTAAAATTCAAGAGGAAGAACTAACAATTATATATGTGCCAAATACAGAGCACCCAACTATATAAGACAGACAATGGACATGAAAAACCAAATATACAAGAATACAATTATAACGGGAGAATTAACAGCCCATTGTCACAAAGAGATAGATCAACTAGACAAAAAGTCAGCAAAGAAATAACAAAACTGAATCATACCTTTGAGCAATTGGACTTAGTAGATGTTTACAGAGTGTTCCACCCAACCGCATCAGAATACACATTCTTCTCAGCTGCACATGGGACATTCTCCAAAATACACCATATATTATCCCATAAAACATTCTTAAGTAAATACAAAAGTATTGAAATCATATCAAGCATAGTATCTGACCATAGTAAACTGAAATTGGAAATTAATGGCAAAAGAAATTGTAAAACCTACATAAATACATGTAAATTAAATAATAGCCTTTTGAACAACCAGTGGGCTACAGATGAAATTAAAGAAGAAATAAAACAATATCTAGAATTCAATGAAAATATAGAAACAACATACTGTAATCTGTGGGATGCAATGAAAGCAGTCTTAAGAGGCAAATATATAGCAACAAACTGTCATATCAAGAAAACAGAACGAGCACAAATAAACAACATAATGCTCCATCTCAAGCATCTAGAAAAAGAAGAGCAAGCTAAACCCAAAGCTCATAGAAGAGAGGAAATTGTAAAGATTAGAGCAGAAATCAATGCAATTGAAACTAAAAAAACAATACAAAGAATTAATGAATCAAAAAGCTGGTTTTTTGAGAGAATCAACAAAATTAACAAACCCCTAGCTAACCTTATCAAGAGAAAGAAAGAAAAAACACAAATTCATGCAATAAGAACTGAAAAGGTAGAAATTACTACAGATCCCATGGAAATTCAAAAGATCATGAATACCTACTTTGAAAATCTCTACTCACATACAGTGGAAAACACAGAGGAAATGGACAGATTTCTAGAAACATATGAACTACCAAAGCTCAACCAAGAACATATAACAATTTTGAACAACCCAATATCAACTATTGAAATTGAAAATGTAATTAAAAACTTACCAACAAAGAAAAGTCCAGGTCCTGATGGATTCACAGCTGAATTCTACATTAACTCTTCAATGAAATTGAGAAAAAAGCAATCCTCCCTAAATCATTCCTGGAGGCAAGTATTACTCTGATACCAAAACCAGAGAAAGATCCAACCAAAAAAGAGAACTATAGGCCAATCTCACTAATGAACATTGATGCAAAGATTCTCAATAAAATACTGGCAAATAGAATGCACCAAGTCATCAAGAAGATTATACATCATGACCAAGTGGGGCTCATTCCAGGAATGCAGGGATGCAAATCAACATATGCAAATCAATAAATGTAATACACCAAAATCAACAGAGCCAAAAACAAAAACCACATGGTCATCTCAATAGATACAGAAAAAGCTTTTGACAAAGTCCAACACATGTTCATGATAAAATCCCTTCAGAAACTCAGAATACACAGCATCTTCCTCACCTTATAAAGGCCATCTATGACAAACCAACAGCCAACATTATACTAAATGGACAAAAACTGAAAGCTTTCACTTTAAAATCAGGAACAAGACAAGGATGTCCACTCTCACCACTCCTTTTCAACATAGTTCTGGAAACACTAGCCAGGGCAATCAGACAAGAGAGAGAAATAAAAGGAATAAAGATAGCAAAGGAAGA
>PVLA01012564.1:0-43377 GCA_004027455.1 Hydrochoerus hydrochaeris | reverse complement strand
GTTTTCTTCTCTCTCTCTAGAATGTCCTTCAGTATTCTTTGCAGGGTTGGATTGGTGGTCACAAACTCCCCCAGTTCCTCTTTGTCGTGGAAATATCTTGTCTCTCCATTAATTTTGAGAGACAGTTTTGCAGGGTACATCATTCTGGGTTGGAGGTTATTTTCTTTCAGGGCTTGGAATATTTTGCTCCAAGCTCTTCTTGATTTGATGGTTTGCACTGAGAAGTCTGCTGTGATTTTGATGAGTTTTCCTTTATAGATAATCTGTTTCTTTTCTCTAACCACTTTTAATATTCTGTTCTTGTGATGGATTTCTGGGATCCTGATTATTATATGTCTGGGTGTAGATCTGTTTTGGTTGTAGCTGGCTGGAGTTCTGTATGCCTCTTTTATCTGAACTTCACTTCCGTTCTTATGTTTGGGAAGTTTTCCTTAATTATTTCTGTGAATAGACTTTTTATTTCATTTGTATTTGTTGCTGCATCTTCTTTTACATATTTTATTCTTAGGTTATAAATCCTCTTGTCATCTTCTAGCCTTTGTATCGTTGCTTCCTGGTTCCTTGTTATTTTTAAGAGATCCTTCCTTTCACGATCATACTTTGCAAATCTATCTTCAAGTTTTGAAAGTTTGTCTTTAGTTTCTGTTAAAAGATTTTGCCAGGTTTCAATGGAGTTTTTAATTTCCTGACATTCTCTGGATCTGTTTCATATATTCTAGGCTTTGTTTATGTTCTTCATCAAAGGCTTCTCTCCTTTCTCTGGGTTCCTCTATTCTTTCATTTGTGCCTACTTGAGGATTACCCAGGACTTCTTTTATTAATCTTCTTATATCTTGCTTCACCTGAGTTAGAATTTCAGATTGAAATTTGACGATGAGGTCACGGATGTATTTCTTTGTTTCCGATGAGGCTGTCTCTGACATTACAGGTTTGTTGCTCTCAACCTCCTCTGCATTTACCTCTGCTGGACTCACTTTCCCTGGTTCTGCAGTTGGGGACATTTTGCTCTTTCTCTGTCTTGTCATGTTTCCGGCCCCCTTCAGACAGGTGGGTGGTGGAGGCTGGGACTTTCGTTTTGCTTACAGTTTTCTGCAGCACTTTGCTAGGGAAATACTGCCCCCCAGTCCTCTGCGGATCTGTGAGTTGCATGCTGAGAGCTGGCTCCTCCCCCTACGCCAGTCAACCAGTTTATGCTTCAACAAGTTTGTGTGTTCCCTGGGGATGCCACTGGCCCAGAAAAGCTTCATCCCGGCTATTGGGTTTCAACCAGGGCCGTGGCCCTGCCGGAGCAGATCCTACCAATCTGCTTTGGACTAGGAGTCATCAGCAGATGCTGCCTCAGGTTTTGATTCAAGCTGGCCCTGCCCAACTCCAATATGTCACCCAGCCAGTCCTCCCAGTTTGGGGAATCCAGTTCCCGTCACTCACCAAAGTTCACGCAGCTCGACTGGCTGTTTGCACTCCCCGTCTCAGCGCCTCCTCCAGCCGAGGGTCTGGAGCTCACCAAACCCTGCTCTCAGCAGGGCTGCGATCTCAGCTTGATCGTGAGTCACCTGACTTTAAGTCGCGCCAGTACAGCGATCAGGGCTTGCCCAGCTCCAGCCCTCTGTCCATGCTTCCTTTTCTTCTTTCTTTTTTCTTTTTCTTTTTCTTCAGTTTCTTCCTGGGTCGTGAGAATTCCTCTCCTTTTGTCTGGCTTTCTCCATGTTGTCAGATTCCGGCATCTGAGTTGTTTTTATTTTTTATTTTTCCTCAGAGAGGCTCTTATCGTGCCGCCACTCAGGCGGCCACCTTGCAATCAACTTATGCTTTTAAAATATATAATAAAATCCAAAAATTTTTTATGTATTATTATTTTCTAAAGGACAATTACCTGAAAAATTATCACTTTGAAAAATGAAAATACTCAACAATAAGAGAAATATAAAATACTTGTTTATAAAATATTTCAGTCTAGAAAATATTGAAATAAATAAACTGTGAACATACACTGATGCTTCTGAGACAACAGCCATTCACTTTACTTTCAGTACAAAAGTTGGTTTTTAAAATATTATTTATTGTATTTGACTTTAGATATTCATGAAAGAAACTTGGAATGTATCTTCTCTTTACAAACGTGATGGTATATGAATAGAGTTGACTTTACATAAGATTTAATTCAATTTTAGAAAACCTTAACTGACATCCTATTTTGATGATTTACACTTCACCCAATCCTAAGCTACAGAATCGCTGCCTATTTGTTCTTTTTGTGTTTACTATGGAAACACACGTGCACCACGGTATCAAGTTCCTGGAAGACGCCAGCACGTCGCCGCTGCGCTTCAGAGCTGTAGAATCCTTGTCCCGGATCACCAGCAGCCTCACAGCTTCCACTCTGAATGTACAGTGCCACAGCCTCACACTAAATTACTGGAATGTCGACCTTAAGGCCGTGTTCCAAACTATTATTAGTTTATAGAAGAATGAAAGTGATTTTCAAATATTTAAGCTCTTTCGAGTCATTTTGAAAATGTTTTGAATTCTCAGGTTCACAGGAACGGGACTTGGCTCTGTGTCTACTCCCCCTCACCCCACCACATCCCCTGCACCCCAGCCCCGCAAGTGAGGGTCAGGAGACCTGAGGGTCTCCCTGTGGTGAGGGACCTCTCACCCCAACTTCCTGTAATGCTGGCTTTCACCATGGCAATTTAGCTAAATGTTTATTTGATTTCGTAAGCAAGCATTCCACAAATCAAACCCAGTCCTTAAAAAGAAAAGAACGCCCCTCTCCCCAGTTCTGTCTGGGTTTGTTCTGTTGCTTTTTCTTCTGCTTCTAGTGCTCTGCATTATTAGTGATAGCCATGGTCACCAGAGACGATGGCACTGCTAAGTGACTTAGTGGAGACCTGAAGGATTTTAGTTTCTTCTCTAAAAAATGAAGAATAAATTGTGATGATAACCACCATGATCAACTGTTATAACTCCTTCCAGAAAATTTAATTCAGTAAATATAGTAACAAACCATAAATGGAATTTTGTCTTCAATCAAATGACTATTTTTATACGCTATTACCTTACAACGTGGGAAGAAAAATTCTGGAAAGTTAAAGATGTATTAAATAGAAGGTTCCTGGAATACATGAGTGTTTAGTAGATGAAAGATACAGCTCCTGGGTGACGGGCTAATAAAGGGCAGTGCAGTAATTAGCTTTCTCCAGGAGAAGGCAGAAGTTAGGTGATGTCGACATTGAACAGTCTTCGCTTAGAATTCAGGTTTTCTACAGGACCACTCCTAGGTCCTAGCGGCGTCCATCCCTATTCTTAATTCACAAACCCCCTGAGTCATATGACATACATAAAATGAAACTCAGAAAGACCAATGCAATAAAATCAATAATTTTATGTTTAAAATAGAAGCAAACACAAGCAAATCCAAACGCCTAGACTACATACTTTACGTACATACAAACAAGGAAACTGGACTAATTTGGATGGATTTGTGAACTTTTCTACTATGGAAGACAATTTCCACATGTGAAGGGATCCTCACATGCGAGCATTTAACTGTCAGGACTGGCTGAGGATGGTGGTCGGGGTGATGGGTGGGGGGGCACCCACGCATAGTCAAGTGTGTGAATTACGAACAGGGAAAGGCGGCGCGGGACCTGAGAAGTGGTCCTGTAGGAAGCATGTATTCCAAGCGAAGGCTTCATGTTTGCATCACCTAACCCCAGCTGACGAGAATAGAGGCGAGGCAGGGTCACCCTACTTAAGCAGGGCAGATGGCCACAACATTTAAAAAAGTAGTTACCTAGGTAAAAGTAACTTTAAAATAAAATTCTGTTCTATTAGCTACAAAAAAAAGTTAAAGGGAAAGTAGTATTCCCGTAGAAGTTAGGGAAAGAGGAAATGGAGATTCAAGAGGAGCCTGGGTTGCAGATTTGGGAGGTTAGAAGCTTTGAGAAGGAAAGCTCAGGGGTTCAGGATTTCTGGAAACAGACATTTAAGGGGAACTGAGGCACAGTATCCTGGGAACACTGCACAAGACACCCCAGAGCACTCGGGCCAGGGAACCTGGGGCTGCCTCTTCCATAAGCACCGTGCAGAGGGACATGTGCTTTGAGAGATACTGTATGGGAAATAGCTTCAGCGAGACTATGGGTATAAAAACCCTCATCTATCAAACAAAGCTTTCGCCTACACCTCAAAGCCTGCAGTGCACCATTCTGGCCATCATCTCCACTCCTTGTCCGTCTTCCTTTGTGTCTGTAGTACTGTGAAATCCAGTTCTCAAGCCTAGGTCTTTGCAACTGAGAGTTATGACATAAATCGTATCAAAGGTACCAACAGCACGCTCAGTACTTTGCTGAGATCTTATCCTGCAGTACCGTATGAACTGCAGCAAGTTCCTCTGAACCCCAGGACAGAGAGCCCAGATGCATACTCCCCAGAGGAGGGGCACGGCTCCAGGACAGTGAGAACATGTCAGTCGTCTTGTGAACTGGGTCCCCAAAGGCAGGCCTTCTTCAGGTCCTTTTGTTGGTTTTTATTGTAGTTACTATTGTTGGTCTCATTGTAGCTGTGTGCTTGTTGGATTTGGCTGCATTATGAAATTTTTTATTTCCTATAATTAATAAGTACATGAAACAATATACTGCTTAGACAGTTTGTGATTTAAATTTTAATTACATATTTATAATTAATAGTATAATTAATAATTTAGATTAAATGCATAAATTAATTACAAGTACTGCTAAAATTTTCTTGTGTAATCTTTCAATCAACAGTGTAATTCATATTTAATTCAGATGATAGGACTTGTAGATATTGTCCTAATTTTTAAATCATTGTAATAGACACTGGATTTTAATAATCATCACCTGTACCGTGGAATTTCAAATGTAAATACAGCTTCACGAGAACATGGTGTTGGTCTTTGCTGTCACTTGGCTTTACATTTCGCTAGTCTTATGGTGTTAAATCACCTTGCATTAAGCAGTCACACATATTTCTGGTAAAATCGTGTATTTTGGAAATATTTGAATTACAGGAAGTGGACTGAAGTCTGACACCCTCCTCACAATGTTTCGTAGCTGCACCCAAGAGAGGCATGGTGGTGGCGGGGAGGAGGCTGGGTCGTGTTAGCATCCTGGGGTGCTGTGATCCAGCCCTCCAGGGCCCAGCGCTGCCTGGAGACGGAGCTGCCGCACCCTCTGGCAGCATCTCTGGCTTGGAACGAAGGCTGAGCATGTGAGGGACTCAGTGGCCTGGCCAGTGGCTGGCCCAGAAGCACACCATAATGTCCCCTCAATGGTTTTCTAAGGGTTCCTTTAAAAGGCAGCCCAACTCTAAACTGATCCAGGAGGCAGCTGTGGAAAGCACAGCTCTGGGCTGTGAGAAGGAACAGGAAGCAGCCAGGGGGTGGGGTGGGGTGGCAGGCCGTCATGTGTGCTGTGCTTAGCCTGGAGCCAGGGCTGCTGCCCAGCAGACCCCCTTCCCACAGCTTCGCTCTGGAGTCCTGTCTGCCCACCTGACAGCCCCTGTCCACCCTTGGCAACCAGGATCCTCATACTGGACACTCCAGAAATGGAAGAAGCTGCAGCCCAAGGGAGGGACAGTGGGACAGTGAGGCTGGGGCTATCCCCAGTGTGGGGAGTGGAGGGCTGGTAGGGCCGGACAGGCTGCAGTAGCCACCAAGGCTGGGCTCTGAGGCCTTGGCCCCTTCTAGATGAGACTCAGGGAGTTCAGTCTCAGTGGCACAGGTGCTGGGTGTGGGCCCAGAGCTACCTTTCAGATAAGCACAACTGAGAATTGTGGTTGAATTACAGTTCACAGTGCCTTGTGAACAACAAGGCATCAGCACAGCTCTCACACATAAATGCTGTGAAATCCTCCATTTTTCCACTGGCCTGTGATGTGTGATGTCCTTCTGAAGTAGCATCTGAGCTCTGGCTCCTATAGACTCCGTGGGGTGTTTGGGAAAGACTGTCCTTTATGGTAATGCAGAGAGGAGGTCTTCAAGGGCAGCAGGAATCTGTCCTCTGTTAGAAATGGATCAATGCTATCTAGGCTGTTATGGTTTAGGTTTGGATGCCCCCCACCCAATGCTCATGCAGTCATGGACACAGCTGGATCTAGCATTTGTGATTGGTTTGTTTTCTGGTGCTAGGATTGGTGATGTGAGTGCTGCAACTGCCCAGGGGTGGAGCCAACATACAGTTTAAGGGTGGGAAGAAGATGTTTCTCTCTCTCTTTTATGCTGTTTGCTCTTGCTGTTTGTGGTGGCCGTGAAAGGCTGCCCTGCCATGCCATACTGCCTTGGAGCCAGCTGAGTATGGACTGAAACCCCCAAATTGTAAGAAATAAACTCCCTTCCTTCATATTGGGCATCTGGTATTTTCTCTCAGCAATGAGGGAAAAGTAACCAAAACACTGGCCCAAAACACATGAGTCCTGCACTCCAGAGGATAAGCTAGATTGATGTGCTTTTCTAAGTATCAGAGATTGCTGATTGTGCCTTTTGTTTAGCCAAACACAATCATCAAAGAGCCAGCTTCACCAATGACAGTAATGAACTGATAGCTCAGAGTACACGAGATTTCCCACGTCCATCCTTCTGGAGCCAAAGGTGCTGAACTCTTATGGTTGCTTTCAATTCCACTGGCAAGTGAAGGGTGAGATAAATATGCCCATCTTTGGGTTTCTGGGCATCAATGTTCTAACATCCACCAGAGGAGCCAGGACCTTGAGGCAGCAGAGGGAGCCTCCTCTGGGGAAGGGCAACTGCTCCTGTGGTGCTACTAAGCCACAAAGGAAGACAAGGACCCCACAGGCCTCTCTTTCCAGACATGCCTGCTGACCCCAGCCAGACAGCTGTTCTTGCCCTTTCATTGCCAGGAGCCAAGAGGAAGCTGCTGCCTGTGGCTCTCCCTCCCCCTGTGTTGTGGAGCTCACTGTGAACCTCCAGATAGCCCCTTCAGGCAGAGACTCTGAGGACCTGCCAGGTCGCCGATCTGTGTCTGCCTCACCTATAATAACAGGTGTGAAGTAACATCTTTTCAAGTCCAGCTAACACCTCCAGTGTTACCCAGGGCATTGCATATCCACGCCCACATCTGTATCTACACCCTGGTGTCCATGGCTGAGGACTGGACACGTTTGTGATATGCGCACCCCCCTCCCACACACACACACACACACACACACACACACATGCAGTAAGTCAAGCTAGTCCAGGCTCCTAGCTCCACACTGTGATCAGGGTGGTGACCACATGCTCACAAAACACAGAGGGTAGACTATGCAGCCTGCCAGGTGGAGAAACGACAGAAAATGCTGAGAGAAGAAACTGCATTTGCTCTTAGCTGTGTGCTGGGCAGGTGAGGGTTTTGGGGGCTGGGTCCTGGGGACAATGGGCAACTATGGCACCCCAGGAGGTCTGGGCAGCAGCAGACAACTACCCTACCTCACCTTCAGATGGTGAACAAGGCCACCCATCCACGCTTGACCCTTGCTGGGTGACCTAGGTTAGGGCAGGCAGGTCCAAGCTTCACAGAGAAGCTTTAAAGATCTGGCCAGCTTGGGGATCCTGACTCTAGAAGCAGAAGCTGAATACCTGGACCCCAGAACTGGGTCCCCCAGCCTGTGAAGTCCGCAGGGCTTCTCTAGACCATGCTGCCACCACTGGCCCTTCAAATTGGGACTGGTGCCTGGTGAGTATTCCACAGAGACCTGTGTCCCCTTGTCTTTTTCATCCATGGGGGAGACGCTTGGCACACTCACACCTACCCTCCAGCATGACCCTTGAGAAGTCCTTCAATGGCCCTCAGAGCCCAGCACCTCCTGCTGACACTCAAGTCTGCACCATGGCCCAGGGCAGTGTCCTTACGTTTTTTCCTCCTTCTCCCTCTCGCCAGTGATTCACTTAATTTTAATACCAACAAGCTCCTTAGAAATGCTTATTTCCTGATTTCTTCTTCAAGTTAAAATAGTAGAAAGAACTCATCGACATAAATTGCTTCATGTGACAGTATAGTTTATTTTTACATCTTCTCTACTGTGAGGCATATTAAGATTTGAAACTCCCAAGTACAAAATATTGCCGTGCATTGTAAAGTTAAATAGGAATTCTAAATCAATAAGTTACAAATTTCTTTAGATGAGAAAATTAAATCAATCTTCCTTTCCCTCATTAGATTTTTTTTCCAAAAAACCCTAACAAATGCAGGTGTATAAATCAGGGAAAGAATTCAATATGCTGCCTCTTTGTTATGTACCAATAATGAATGTAAAAAGCATTAATAGTGAAGCAGAAAAATGTTACTGGAAGTGCATGATGAGCTCCCAGAGCACAGGACAAAGAACTTTCTACAGCGAGTTAAATTTACACCATCATTATCCGGGGCGCAGCTCACTGTAAACCTCATTCCTCCCCAGAGCGTGCACTCTGCTCTTGCTTCCCTAGCTGAAAGGCATGAAATATATTACTGCACCTTTGAATCTTATATAAAATACTAACACACTTTTGGAGAATGATTGCAATGTGTTTTTATATTATTTGGATCTTTTGAAAATAAGGCTGCACTTAAAAATCAGGACAAAGGGAAACTTAATTTAGACGTCAGTGACTGCGGCTCTTGAACAGAAATAAGCAACTGAACTTTCCTCAACTTTAGCACATGCATGCCCCGGGAAGATGCCAGTTCCCACTTCACGTCACAGGAACAGCCTCAGCAAGGGAACTACATAGGAAACCAGCAGGCGCCCAGGGATGCTCGGTGCGTGTCCTCTGAATTGTGAGGTGGTTAACAGTGAAAACGACGAGGTAAGGCCATTTCAGGAGTGTGGGGGAAAATCGGAATTCAGTAGAAGCTGCTGTTCCCACTAATGTGTTAAACAATGCAACCCCGTTCTGAGCTGACCCCAGGTCCTCAGGAAGCCCAGGGAATGACTGCTCAGAGTCACCAGCACGCTCGCGGTGTGGCCCGTGCTGCTGCTGTTGGCTGGTGCTTGCTTACAGCCAGCGAGTCAAGGAATTCCAGGGCTGGATGCCTGCCTTGTGCTCCCTGCACCCCGGGTCAGGCTCGAGCATGCTGAGCTGCTGCAGCCTGCCCAGGCTGAAGCAATGAGGCAGCATGACACAGGGAGGGAGACAACAGAGAGACAGAGACAGACAGACAGACAGAGACAGAGAGAAGAGAGAGAGATGGTAGATAGCTAGATGGTACATACATGATGATAGATGATGGATGATGGATGGCAAACAGGTAGATGATAAATAGACAGAAGGTAGGTAGATAAGGATGAGATAGATGATAAACAGAAGGATAATAGTAGATAGATAAATGATAAATAGATTGATAGATGACGAATAGATTTTACTCCAGAGCATGGAGATTTTTTCCCCTGCAAATGTTTCCAGCTACTTTAGCAACAATTTTTAAAACTCAGAATGCAGCAACTCTCCTCATGCCAACAGGTAAATGCATCTCTTTGTCCCTTCTTCCTGTCTCTTTGTCTCCACTCTGCCAAGCATCAAGCATTTAATTATTCCCTGCCAAGAAATTGCAATTTAAGATCTCAAGGAAAAATGTGTTTGCCCTTCTCCCAGGTATCAAACTGCCCTGGAGTTCTCCTGGAAATGTTCAGTTGTACAGAAGCCTCACCGCACACACAGTGTGGCTATGTCACATACAGGTTACAGGGGCAGGCACCTGTTTTGAGGACAATGCCTCCAAGCAGCAAGAAGCGAACTCAGAACTCGGGGACAGACCCCTCAGGGCCCTTCACGGCCCTCCCTCAAAGAGAGCAACGTTTTCCTTTTGAAAATACCTGTTTCTCACCTCACAGGACAGGCCTCCCCGCAGGCTGGAGCGATGTGCTGCACCAACACCGATCACCAAAGCACGTTTTCAGAGTTTAAATCAAAGCTTCTGTCCCTTACAGTGTGACAATGTCGAATAGAAAGGATAGACTGTGACTACATGGCATTTTAAATTGTGGATTCAAATTTAAAAAGTAATATTAAGATCATCTCACAAATTAAGAAAAAGCATAAAAAGCCAAGGATGATAACAGACGTCTGTCACTTTTGCAGAGCCCCTACTGTGAAGACCTAAGGAGTGGGAGAAACCGCAGAGTGAATATAGCAGGCAGCCCACGCATCCCTCATAGCAGGCGGGGACTGGAGGAGGCGCAAGTAACCGTACAGGTGAAGGAAGGGCACCTGGGCCCAAATCCAGGGGGCTGCTGCTTCCCTGATTCTGCGGGACTAGGTACTAGCCCGCACAAATCCAAGGAAATTATTGCTGTACCAGAGAGCTGGGATCCCACATCCTTGTAGCTCTGTCTTGACCCCCAGAATGAATTTGCACAAACCACTTAACCCCTGTGCTTCTGTCCCTTGGATAGGCTGGTTCACCTGTTCTTTGAGAAAATTGCATTCCTCGCTGGAATCTGCACGTGTTAATTGGGTCAGCAGAGCCCTCTGACACCTTTATCTCAAGTATATTGCGAGCACAACCTTCCGCTCCCCCTGGGAAGCAGGGACCTCCTGGAGATTTATAGGATGCCTGTGGTCAACGCATTAGCACATGGAGACCTGGCTGCCCGTGGCTGTGCTCACCGCTGCAGAGCACAGTTCAGCTCCACATGGCGAACCCAGGGCGCGGTGGGCACGTGCGAGCCGGTCTCCACGGCAGGCAGACACGTCCCAGCCGGCACACAGTGGATCTGGCTGGCTGCGCTCTCTCTGGGAACCGCCTGTCACAGCTTCAGTTTTAAGATTTCACAGTGCATTATATTACGTGCTAAATAAAAGACCCCAGCAACTGAAGACCACACTTTTATTCTTTGAGGCCAAATAAAATTTTGGGTGCTCTATGCTACTATTTGGCCTGCACCACTGGTTAATTTCTAGACCTTTCGTGCCAACTGTATTCCAAGGTCAGACATGCGCGGATTCCCTAGGTTCCCCTGAGGATCACTCTACACACCGGTGTTTGAGGACTTTCACAATAAATCACATTGTATTTGCTTCTGTTTCTTCCTCACCCCACCTGGTGCCAAGTACATAGGCACCTCTGTACACGTGTGTGGCTTAACCAGGAACCTACCATTCCCCTCCACTTTCTTTAGAGCGAGTTTCTCAGACCTTTGGTGACAAATGTGTGAGCAGCTTATGCATCAACTCCAGGGCATAGTCACCTGTGGCCCCTATCCAAAAGCGAGGTAGTGAAGTCTGAATTATATCTTACTGAATCAAAATGTTACTTCAGTAAACGTAAAGTGACAAATGCCAAGGATAAGAAAACATTACCATTTAGCAGTAAAATCAGGGCTGCGTCTCTCAGGTTCTTGGGAGGATAAAATAAAGGCATCTTCTGCTTAAGAGACATCTAGTCTGGGTTTGTTCGGTATCCGGCCCTTAGATATTTCCAAGAGAGAAGGCAGTGCCCTGCTTCTACTGGGCAAAGGGCCACACATTCCCATGTGTTATCTCATCTTATCCTTGGAATTAAACTTTTAAAAAAAAATCTGTTTTCATTTATCATTTTGGGAACACACTGGAAGTACTCAGTATCAGGCATTTTTTTGCTACTGATTCATAGTAGTTGTTCATATCTGTGGGACACAGTGTGATAATTACGGTAGTTTACAACAACAAGAAATTGTAAACTCTAAACACAAAAAGCGATAAATATACAAGTAAAACTTTAAAAGATGAGGAAACAAAAGGCCCAGAGGCCAGTTACCCAGGGCCAGAGCCCTAGTAAAGGCTGGAGGTGGAGGTGTGGCAGCTGATGGGGTTTCTCCAGTGCACCGTCTCCATGGTTTAGCACAGGGTGAATACGTCAGGACTACTCCCCAACACGTCAGGCAGGGTGCTAGCACGCTCGTGGGGTGAACTCAGCTGGTGTCTGGCCATCCCACCAGGCAGGCAGCGCTTTCGCTCCTGTTTTAAAAGGGAGGAAGCCATAGCACGGGAGGTTAACAACCTTCCACTAAACTTCCTCAGAGTGATGCTGGCTTGGAAGAGCCCCCGGCAGACAGCCTGGAGTTCACGTAGACACGGCAGTCACAGCACCTGCCACCAGAGCCTGGGCTACAGCTGAGCCGCTTGAAGGAAGACTTGGGTTTGTTTTTTTTCTTTTTTTTGTCTAATTCTAAGGACTTTTTTAACAAAAATGTTTTTTTGTTATTTTGAGTCTCTTTGGTGACTTTGTCTTGGTAATGTTTACACATCACTTCTGAGGACTATCTGAAGTTTACATTTGGCTGTAGAAATGTCAGGGAAAAGGAGAAGCTGAGGTTCCGGACACCTCATATAGCCACTGCTCAGCAGGAGAGGGGGCCGCGCCGTGCTTCTGCGTTTCCACCGGTACACGGCCTGCGGAGGCCCAGAGCAGAGACACAGCATCTGCAGGGAGCTGGCAAAGTCCTCTGCTGCGTCCTGCGGTCAGAGCTGTGTGGAGCGCATGGATCGCCCACTCCATCTCCAGCTCCAGAGCTGAGGTGACAGGCCAGGCGCCGTGGCAGAGAGCCCTGTCCCGGTGTTGTAAGGCTGGGACCCTCTGCTTCCGATTACTCTCCAGAATGACACTGTCCTGGCTGGGGCATCCCCGGGAGCACCACACTGGTCTTACAGGACAGTGTGTGTCCCAAACACCCCTTCACCGCCTGAGTGGACAGCGGTTACACAGCTGCTTTCTGAGGAAAGACCCACACCGACTCTGACCTGCCTGAAGGTGACCAAAGCATCACCAGGATTTCTTCTGTAATTTTGGCTTTTATTACCACATAAGCACAGCATGTCCTGACTAAATTCTTCACCGGGATCCGGGCCACCAACATTATCCATCTTTTTTTTTAAATTTTATTTTACAGAGAATAAAACAAAAGAAGACAGAACAAAGCAGATCAGATCAGCACAGAACAATGCAACCAACACAGCACTTCACAACAAGACAATGGATATTAACAGTAGCTACCATGTCTCTTTCTTTGAAATAGTTGAGCTTAGCTTCACACACAATAATATCAAACATAACAAAATAGTATAAAACCATTCAAGAGAATGAAAGTATTGCAAGGCATTCTGAACCAAATAACAGAAGATGAACAAAGGCTGCTATAATATCAACATTATCCATCTTAGCAACACCACATGTGAGCTTGCTTTTAGCACCCGCAGCAAACCGAGGATCTCCAGATCAGTGTTCTAGATGGCTCATGGCCAGTCTATGTGTTCACCAGGCCGATTGCTCAAACTGTCTTCAATTTATCTTTTAATTGGGTCACCCCATGAGGAATTCTTGCCCTCTCCTTGTAGCCAGCTGCACTGAGTGACTGGGAAGCAATGGCCTGGGGAGGAACATGTCACGTCATTGTGCTTCTGACCAGCTAGATGGCCAATCCCGTTGTCAACCATCAGCGCATGGAGTACTAGCTGCTTCCATGCTTGTAATCAGATGATCTGTCCCTGCCCTCCGTTCCTTGGCAGGGAAACCTGGAACACGCTTAATGCTTTGTCTCACAGGATTGATGTTCACACTCGGGTTAATTAAACTAACCAAAGTCCAGATGTCCATAATTCAGCAATAAGGTGATGTGTGCTCGATCCTAATCCCGAGAAGTTCAATGCCTTTATTTGCCTAAAATTGGAATGCACTTAATTTTAAATATAAATAAAAGGAAGTTCCAAAACGAGGCAAAAACCTGGGTGTGAATGCCAGCCCTCCCTGGTGGTGGCTTCTCGCTTTGAGCAGACGCTGGAGCCAACCCCCCAGTGAGGCCTGCGCTGGGCATGGCTTGCAGCCCAACTTGATCACACCAGGCACCAGTACTGAAGGTGAGCTGCTGAGTTCTGAGGAAGCAGCAACTACTCATTTTTGTCAATCCTGATTTAGTCAAATAATAATACCTAAGCACTAAAACTAAACTTTGGCTCTTGGCTCACTGACACACACAGTCATGCACAAACAGCCACACTGATATCTTTTTCTGCCTGCAAAGAACAGCAATTTGTAATGTTATTCAAAGCTCTACAGCCCCTTTTCATGTTTCCCGGCTGGACGCATGAAATAGTTCACACTGAACTGAAAAGCAGTAATATCCTACCATTAGAGCCAACTGTAGAGTTGGGAAATTTTATTCTTTTACATTAAAAGAAAATTAAACATGAGAATTTTAGTTTCTATATGTGTTCCCTTATATAATCTTTTTTGAAGCATGTACACTAAGAACTTACCAATATATTGTCCATGAATCTTTCTGGGGATGAATAAATATAAATGCAACTCAGTAACCCAAAGACTATAAATAGAGATTGGGTAACTTCAGGCTAAACCCTGAGAAATGAAGACAAAAAGAGTTACAAAGTGAAAGGTACAGAGACAACTGCGCTTGATGGCTGGAACCGGTTCCCTGGTACCAACAACCTGCATGATGGATGATCCTGAAGGCAGGCCGTGCTCTGCAAGGCTCCACTCAGCTATGTTATTAATTACATCAAGCTCACGGTGGTGCATCCAGGACAGCACTGGGGGGGCGCACTATAATTTAATTAAAGCCCATCAAATGGGTGCGGTCCTAAATAGTAGCTCAGAGAGGGATGCCCGCCTCTGACTCCTCTCTCATCTTAAGGGCGAACTTAGCTCCTCTAAAGGGAATTTTAATATATTTTCCCTTTGTAATTAAATTAGAGAATTTGTCACCTTAGCCTCAAGGAAAGATTCCAGATCACATAAACTATTTTAAGCAATGTTTTAATAAAGATAACTGTTTGCAAATTGAAGTAGAAATAAGGCAAAATCCTGATTTTGTTTGAAAAAAGATTTTTGGTAAAATCATTAAAACTATTTTTAAAAAATGATTCTAAATTACCTGTTGGGAAGGTATAAAAATAACTATATTTACTCTAAGCACCCTAAGTACTAAGAGTCAGATTCAGTTACAAAATGGGGACACATGGACATTTTCAGGTATTCAACATGACCCTAGGCCCTACAGACTGTGGAGGGATCCACTTCCACAAGTCCAAGAAGTGTACGTCTTGCTTCTGTGTTTCCTCTCCGCAAAGGCTTCCTAAATCCCCTCCCTCATTCATTTGTGCCCATGGCACAAGTATTCAGATCTAGCCGTGGAGAATGAAGGAGCATTGAATGATCACCTAAAGATGTAAAGCTTATAAATTTTCTCCTGAGGAGCTCTAATTTTTTTTTTTTTTTGTCTTTTTGAGACAGGGTCTCACTATGCAGTTCAGGCTGGCCTTGAGCTCACTGTGTAGCCCAGGCTGGTCTCAAATTTGCAATAATCCTGCCTCAGCCTCTGGAGTGCTGGGATTACAGGAGTGCACCACCACACCCAGAGAGCTTTAATATTTTGGAGACCCAGCAGGTAGTTGCAGGATATCTGGGGTAATATTTCAGAGATTCCACTTGTAAGGGAGGAGACGTTGACTTCTGCTGTTGCTTTAAGCACATCTGAATATATCCCACATTCATCCCCACCAGCGCGGTTTACCAGTCCAGCCCAATGCTCAAAGCCCTCATGCAGTGAAATGCCATAAAACGGGAATATCGTATATTGTCACAAACACACCCACAAAAGCAGGTGGTTGGGCAAATTCTGCAAAGTGCTGCTCACAGTGATTGTGGAGCAGGCTCTTCAGTGTGGCCCCTGCGGCCCCACCTCTGGGTCTGCACATCCACCAGTGAGGGAGACTCGCTCTCAGGGAATAGAACGGCAAAGGTGGGGTGCAAGAGACACTGTGCTTGATTACACACAGATCGCCTGCCTTCTGCTAGCTGTCCAGGTGGCCTGAAGGAACAGCGTGCCTGGTTTGGTCCCCTGGGTTGTGAGCCCTCTTGGTCAGGGGGCAGTCAATGGCACCTGAAGCGCACACTTGGAAATTCAGCAAGAGCTTAAACCTGACAGAAAGCAAACCCAGCAAGAGATGCCAATGCCTCCTCACCAACGCCCGGGTAAGGACACAGCTGGCCCCTGTGACTCAGCATGCGGCAAGATGGCCATCGCCCACCTCGTGTTCTAGAACATACTTTCTAAGGAGTAAAAGGTGTGTTTGAAATCAATGCAAAGAGTAGCTTTGAATTTTTTAAATTCTCTTTGTTACAATGTGCCATTCCTCCCTATAATTCTAGAGCGCGCATTTACCCACTGCACTTCTTAAAACACCTGGGGAATTCGGGAACTGCAGTGGCTGGAACAGAACTGAGGTGCACAGGTCCTCATGTAGCAGAGCTCCCCGATGAGGGAGGCAAACAGAGACCTCAGTGGAGACTGGGACAGGGCCATTCAACTTGGGCAAAGAGCACTGTCAAACACAGCAGGCAAGTGAGCCGGAGAACCTCAGTCCCAGAACTGCAGGCCTGCTGGAGGCCCAAGGCCCTGAGCTGCGGAGGGAAGAGTTCAGGGCATTAATGCAGTGTGCCGTGTTTCTATTTTTCTTGGAACTAAGAGTGTGAAAGCCTCGGCCCTTCAGGCGCGTGCTGCTGTATGAAGGGACGTGATATATGGAAGGCACAGAAGTGGCCACAAGGCCATAGAGTAACAACAGGACGGAATAAGGAAGACTTCTAGGGAGGGGACACCAGCACGCCCGGTGACTAACAGTGGGCAGACTGCAGGCTCCCTGCTTGCCAATCAAGGGCCGTGCAGGAGCTATCGGTAGATGTGTGTGGTGACAGGAGACTGCCGTGAGTCAGGGTGAAAAGTCTGCAGCACCCACTTGGAAGAGCCACAGAGGACCTGCCTACTGGACCAGTAAGCGGGCTCTCCCAGGGAGGGATCAGTTTGCAGCAGTGTCCAGCTCTTGCCCAGCAACATGTTCGCAGCTATCGGCTTTGCATTTCCAATACAATTAACCTTTGTGTCCTATCTGTGATAAGCTCAGCAGAACTGTCCAAGAAAAGGATGCTAAATAGCTGCAGGCTTGGCTGGTGAATGGCTGGGTAATTTTACTTCTTTTCCCTAACATCAGTTTGTCTTCTGGAAAATGCTTTTTCAAGAGCAAAAAGGGGTTTTAATCAAAAGTGGGTAAAAGAGCTGAAGATGCCTCACCAAAGATGTACGAGAGGCAGACGGGCACGTGAAAAGATGCTGCACTTCACATTAGCGCTAGGAAACGCCGGCTAACTGCACATCAGAGAGCGCCTTGGACTGGCGAGCTGTGGAGCAGCAGGCCCTGCCCTTGCCGGTGGGAGCTGCACTGGGCACTGGCTAATAGGGAGGACACTGGACACTTCCTACAAACCTAAATGTAGGCTTCTTCCTATGGTCCAGCAATTGCACCCAAATTGGCCAAAATTTGTATTCACACAAAATAGTCACAAAAATATTTATAACAGACTCATTCATAATTGCTCAAAATAGGAGCCATTTAAAGTATTTGAATGGGTGAATGAAAAAACAAATGATAATACATCGGTGTAGTAGGATATTAGTCAACTGAAAGAAAAATGGTAACTATCAAGTCACTAAAAGATAAGAAGGATATTTCAATGTATATTATTAAGTGAAAAAGCCAGGTGGTATGTTTCAAAACACCACATTCTGATAAAGGAAAATATATAGAAGATCATTATGAATTTGCCTTATTAGCACATATAAAGTTGAGCTTATATGCCTCAGGATGTACACAGTTGATTTATTTTTCATCCCAACTTTATCACTATAATACTGACCATCTTATAATTTACTGCATGATTTGATCAGACTTTTCAGAAGAGGGGGAACAATACGTATAATCATATTCATTAGAGATATTATATATGTTGTTAAATTATACCTGCTAAGATCTCTTCTGCCTTTAGGATCATTTTTCACCAAACTACTGACAACGAAAAGGCAGTATGAGTTTTTAGCATAAGAGGTTAACTGCAGCCCCATGCACAGCCCATGAAAATCCAAGCTCTATGAAACGTATTTCATGTTGTTCTCAATTCTTACCCAGAGCACAAGGTAACTCACTCCATTTTCTACCAGCAATGCATGCTTCGTTATTGGGAACATCCTTAAAAAATAGCTTTTTTCATTTAATGCCATCAATTAGATATAAACAACTCTCACTGGCCTTGAAAATTCTTATTAAAAATTGATTTTGTTCCAGTTAAGGCCCAATACTCAGCTCCAATCCAAAGATCAAAGTTATATCAGAATAAAGGACCAAAGTAAAGGAGATCAATATCAAACATTTCAGTTCTGATGTTAACACATTCGGTAATAAAAGCTTACTGAACTCTCAGTATTAAGGGAGAAGACGTGTTTGTTTCATACGAAGACCATGGTTTTTTTTTTTCTTAACGGAAACACTAATATTTCTTGGTTGAAAATAGTAATCTTTACTACAGCTGATTAACAACATGCTGAATGACTAAATTACACAAATTAGTATACGGGGCACTGTGTTGAAATTTCCTTGCTATACCCCACTCATTTAGAAAACACGTCCGCCCTTGCTCTCCCCGCTTCCTGAAGCAGTTCTGCAGGCGCCCCTCCATGAGGGCTTCACGTGGTGTGTGCAGGCACACAGGGAGTGCTGGCAGGACCACCCTCATGGTGCAGGCTCCCGTCACTCAGGTGTGTCCCAGCCCGCTGACTCACAGGACCCAGCAGCACACAGCATCCACCTCTTCCCCAGAGTCAAAATGATCACAAGAGGTGAACGTTTTAAATGCATTCAGGACCTCGAGGCAGACAGGACAGTACAGCTGAAGACATTTATAGATGAAAACTGAGGACCGCTTCTGTAGACAGCTGGCAGAGTGCGATACTGAGTTCAGTGTGCGTGTGCATGAGTGGGTGTGTATGAGTGGGTATGTGTGTGTGCGTGTGCACGTGTGGGATATTTTAAAGGGGGTTAGTGGTAATGTGTCATTTACTGTAATATTTTTTAAAATTTAAAACAGTATATTTTTCTATCGTAGTTGATGTAGAAAATATAATGGACAAAAAATGTTTAATATACTGTTAACAAATCACTGCTGGTAAATCTTTTTGCAACTCTGTCTAGCAATCTGAAGTGTGTGTGTGTGTGTGTGTGTGTGTGTGTGTGTGTTTACCCTTAATTATTCAACGGAGGAATGGTTGCTTTCTGCTAATGGGTTATTACTGATACAAACACATTCTAAAGCCAGTGATTAAACACTTAAATAGAATTTTAACAGAATTAGCCGTGTCCAAATTATAGTATTCCCAGCTGAGGGGGAGTCACCACAAGCTGTCTTTCACAGTGGTTCACATTTTACTGTTGGTTGCTGTTACCTCTGATCTAATAAATAAGGCAATGCTCAGGAGATATAAATGCTAAACATTTAGAAGTGACTTAATTTTTAAATCTGTATGAAGGGTTTCATCTGTGTTCTAACAACATCTACCAAGCACACGCCACACCCTAGACTTGTGCATATAAACACAGAGGACAGGGGTGTCTGGGAACAGGTCAGCAGGGAGGCACAGCAGCACCCCGGGGAACACAGGAGACACACAGCATCCAGCCGGGCTGCGGAAGAGCGAGAGCTAGGAAGGCTGGAAAACCTTAGAAGACTGTAGCATCGGCGGACTGAAACATCACTGCTTCCATAGTTTAGTGTTTCTGCCAGCCATTCAAGTTTAAGAAACTGTCTTCCTTGCAGGTAAGGATTCCCGTGTAAATTTAACACACACAGGAAAACACCATTCATTTCATTCTTACAGTTTTCACCTCTATACCATGTGGTTTAGCTATTTTCATAATGGCATTTAACATTTACCAAAAATAAATATAAATAGGCTCGTATTTTAATATTTACCAGTCAGTCTCCTTATGATTGGCTACCAGCGTATCTTACTTAGAACAAGATCACTACTTTCATGAGAAGATAGCCCTATCCAAACTGATGTTTGTTTACCAAAATAAACAACTCTTCTTACTAAGCATTACTGGAGACTTAACTGGACTATCATTTAAAAGTAATGCAAGTCTAATAAAACTTTAGAAATTGCGCTGAAGTGCAGGTTCTAAAAGAAAGTTTATCTACCTTTACATACTTGGTGTCTTCATCATCATTTTCTGTATATAAAAATACAAGCTTACTGAATCCCAATCAGTCCTTTTAAGTCTGCAAAAATGACTGTGTGTATTGTCTTGTTGATTGCCTATTCTTATTGTGAACATAACTTTTTACAGTTTTGAGAAAAACAGAGTAGGAGACAGAATAAATTTAGGAAATAGAGACAGGAAGGGTAATTCTACCTGAAACACAGAAATAAAAGCTTAAATTTCCCATTGTTTGGGATGAATTGAAAGAAAAAAATACATATTCAGGGATTCACATGATTAAGACTGAAAGTTGACAGGAAAAATAAAAGAAGTAAAGGCTGGCGATGCTAAAGATCTAAGAAAGAAGTGAAATGAGGCAGAAACCACATCCAGTGTGGCAGGGAAGGATTCAGGGGTGAGCAGACAAGAAAATCACCCTGATTTATGCGCGAGCCAGGTTCCCGACATAGGAACAACGGGAGAAGCGTGGTTACCTGTGAGAACTGAGCCAATGCCTGCTGCATTTGGCAGACTCAGTTTCGTAAGAGTTCAGTGGGAGTTTTCAAAGTAGCATGAGTAACAGAAGGCTAAAACTTCAGGAAGACTTAAGTAGATGTCATAAATACCCGGCGAAGTGATTTCTCTGGATACATGGGGGAGAACACCTGGAACGGGAACCGGGCATTGGCAAGGGTGTAAAACTCTGAGTGGTGTTCACTTGAGTTCCTTCTCTCCCCAGCACCCCTGCAAGGAGGCTCTTTGCGCTGCAAGGTTCTGCAGATCTTCAAGATGCTGGGTCCTGGGTGCAGCGAGCCTGAGGCTGAGGGTAAAAGGTGGGCAGCCACACCCTTAGATTCAGACCTGACCCTGGACTTTGCAGAAAGTAAGCTGGTAAATTCCCTGGAATGCTCAAGTTTCTTCACACAGGAGTTTTATTAATTGTAAATAAATTATCAGCGGCATGGTTTAGAGCCCAAGTCCCGAACCACATCTAACCCTGAACCTGCATCAAAGCCCAGCAAATACGTGGGTACTACTCGGAGCCCTCAGCTGCATCCCTGTGCAACGCCTTCTCTAGCCAAAGGGAAGTGACCTCTCTCCCTCAGGGCTGTTCTCTTTGCAGCTACGGTGCTGCAGCCCTTTGCTGTGGGATACGCATGCACACACCTGTATAGCACGCACACATGCCTGGGTTGATGCACACCTGTTCCTTGCCTCCCAGGTGACTTACAAGGCAATGTGGTTGTTCTAGGCTTGATTAAGATGCAGTGATGCCAGTAAAGGTGAATGCTGACTGGAGAGTTGCTTTATCTCTTTATGAAAAAGAGATTGTCAGAAGCTGAGGTGCACTCCCAGAAAGAAAGGCACCCAGAGACAGATGCCACAAGGGACTGATGTGTCTCCACACCAGGGACGACACAGGGCTCGCTGACTGGCAGCAGAAGCTTCCTGAGCAGCTGGGGCTTGTGGCCCCGGCAATGAGAAAGAGTAAACTTGTGTGCGTCACATGCCCAGCGTGCAGTGCTTCCTACAGTGGGCCTGCGAGCCTCAGCTGCTGAGGACCTGCTCACGCTCTGATTTGGTTGTGCGTTTCCACACAGTCGGAGAAGTAACGGACCGTGGCAGGAGCTGCACTGCCAGTGCTGTGCAGGGCATGTCAGAGACACCTAGAAGAAGCTTTTTAAATAAATTTTTTAAATAAATGGTGTTTTAAAGTGCAGATATGAAAATGTGAGATGTGGACACTGTTTGTGTCACAAACAAGTGAGATAAAAATATAAATAAATGCTAGCGAGTTATCTGGTTTCAAGAAAGTGTAACGGCCTTCCACACAGTAGATCAGCCCTCACTGTTTAGTACGTTAAATCCCCACCGAGTCTTCTACCTGTGCTGTGTGTGTCTACTTGAAACCCATCCCAGGAAGCCCTGGAAGTGCACCCCTTTCTTTTTCATTTATACTTCTTCTCTTCTGGTCAGGAACCTGCTTGCTTATGTCGAAAGGGAAAGATCCTCTCTGTGTTTTCACCTATAGACATTGAAATCTTTGCCATAAGCACGTAGTTTTCCTGTAGTTTCCTCCCTCTCCAGCCTCCTCTGACTCTCTCTACCCCAGGGGACATGAATTCTGCATGGAAAAGTTAAGAACACAAGTCCTGGGAAGTGCAGAATGCAAACAAGCCGGCTTTGAGCCACAAACAAGCCAGCTTTGAGCCGCCGGACAACAGATGCCCTCCCGGCGACGCCCTGCCAGGACTCGCTGGCTGTGCTACTTTTCCGTTTTCACTCCCCGGCCCAATCCAGACCAAGTCCCTGATCTCGGCGTGAGGTGAGAATGCTCAGCTGGTCACTGCAGTGTCTGCAAAGCTGTAATCGGAAGACAGAATTTAAATCCCAGGCCCACCCTGCTCACTTGTCATTTCTGCAGAGAAAAAATGTTGGTTTTGATACCTTTGCAGGATGGCAGCCCCAGCTGGGGCAAGGAGGTCAGACGTGGTGTGGTGGTAAGGATCAGCCGGCCAGGTCCCCGTGACCTGCACACTGTCCCCATGGCTGGCCAGGGCCCTGTGACCTGCACACTGTCCCCACAGCCAGCGGCACAGGGTCCCCCAGATAGGACACTGACCTCCCATGGAAGACACCAGAACAGCATGAAGCACCTCATGCGTGGACCTCCTAAGCCCTTTGGGGCCATCTTTGGGCTCCGTGCTGCCGGTGGTCACTGTTGTTCTGCATCCCCTCCCTTCTGCAAGATCCTGTGGCATCCACTCCGTCCACCCGCCTCCATGACAAAGCTCACAGGAAACCTGGGCTCAGTTGCTGACCTCTGATGGGTAATCCCATCTGGCCCCAGCTTTCAGACTCCAAGGGCTTGTATTGTGAATCAAAGAGCCCACACACACAGCCAGCTTACAGCGGAGAAAGTTGCAATGGGAGAGTAAGGCAGAAGCTGACAGAGGGGGCACTTTCCACTCTGCCGCTTTCCTGCCCAAGAAGAGCTAGACATCGCCTCCCCGGCAGTGACAGGAGACGGTGTGCCTGGCACCCTTGATTCAGACTTTCAGGATGCATTTGTGTCTCCTCTCCCCTTGACTCATGGCCTGGGTTTCTCCTGGTTTCTCATTTTTTTCAGCTCACCTTCACCATGACCTTGAATGAATGCCACAATTCCTTCGCAACCTGCAGTGAGGGACTTTGAAAGTACAATCTACTATCTGACAGAGAAAGATGATTTATACAGCCAGCTGCTGGCTTGGTGCTACAAAACAGTCTATAATAACTGCCCCGATGGTGTTAGTGGAGGGGTGCTAGCGCTTTTCAGGGTATGCATGACAATTCCAGGCCCAACTGCGCTTCACAGTTACAGCCTGTCACAGCACTTTATTCTCCTTCCCCAAAGGCAGTCTGTCCTGTCTGGAGATGCTCCACCGAGGACCAGGAAGGGAGACGGAGGGGTGGCAGAGGTGGCGGCGGCTGCCTCTCAGTCTTCCTCAGGCATTTGAGTCAAGATGGATGGGAACCAGTACAGAGTCCACCCATGGAAATGACCATGCTCCGATTAAATGGAAGGCAGGACACAAAAAGTGTGCAAGCTAAAAATACTACTGTCTTCTCAGCAGAAAGCTCTGGATACAGCTATGAAGAGACCTGCAGGTCTGAGGCTTAGCAGGGGACACAGAGAGTCATAGCTCTGCAAAGCTGGGGAGGAAAATGATTTCCTGTTCCTCCAGGCCATCTGAGAATGGAGCAGGTGCGTCCTCCTGCCATTGGAACCCAAGGTGGCTTCCAGAGCCTTTGCACACTGGGCCGTGTGCAAGGGAGCACTCTCAGAGGGGCCAGGAAGACAGGGGCGCAGGTCAGGAGGAGTCATGCTCAGAGCCCCACGGCCCCAGCTCTCCTCTCCCCTCCTGGGCATGGTGCTCTCTCACAGAATCACATTAGCACTCTCCAAGGGAAAAGAGCCATTATTTTCTCCTTGGAATCCAGTAAGAAACCCAGGCAAGGCAGTGCGTCTCACTGTCTCCACAGCAGGGCTGAGCTCGCAGCTGGGAGGCACCATCTGAAGACCAGACCCCAGCTGGAATCCACGAGCACAAACCATGTTTTCCCCAAGGTTTTTTGGGTGAGGAGGGCATCTATTGTGTTTAACTACTAGAGGTGCGTGCATGTGTGTTTGAAAACATTGATGCAGTGATTTGATTTATAAGTTAAATTAAAATGTGTGTTTTAGAATTTTGTAATTAATTATATTCTGAGGGAAGGACGTGGTGGAGAAATGTCCTATGTACTTTGGAGAATGATTTTTTCAAAGTTAAAATAATAAATTGTTAACTTTGGCCTCAAGTGCCCTCCACAGGTATTTTAGATTTAGCCCACATTGAAGCTCATGCACACACAGCCTGTAACATACTGCGATAGCACAAGCTGCGTCTCAGCCAACCGCAGAGGCCCACTGCTGAGACGGTACACCGGTCAGGTGGACGCCGGCTGTCACATATCAGGGTGTCTCTGCCTCACTGCGGCTTTGTGTCTGGCACCTCCTTTTCCGGCTGTGGATGCAGCATCGCCTGCCTGAGCCATGGTGGTTCAGACAGCTCCTTCGCTCTTGAATCTCAAGCAAAGCCAGGGCAGGTAGACGAACCAGGACTGCTGTCACCGGATCTTTGCATGATACACACAGGTGGCTCTGGGTTCTAGAGTCTGAATCTGAAACACCTGCACAGCGGCCTGTGTGTGGAAGGCTCGGGGCGTGGTCCATGGCGTGTTGAGGGGGAGTGAACTTTAGGAGGCGGGGGCCCATGCAGGTCACTGGCACTGTGTCCTCCAAGAGGGTGTTGGAACCCTTTTCTCTCTCGCCAAGCGCTGTCTCCTGTGACGAGCTGCCTGCCCCAGGCTCCACACAGCATGACCCATCAGACATGGACAAAAGACTCCGATATCCATCAGAAGCCTCTCCTTCTTTTAGCTTCCTTGTGTCATGAATCTATCCCCGTGATAAAAATGCAACATCTTCAGTTAAAATTAAGTTGCATTTTTCTAAAGTCCTTAGTGAAATAGAATCTGTGCATTTGGGAGTCTCCTTGCCTAAAGCATTACTCTCACTCCCGCGGATGTTGTTGAAATCTACCCTATCACGCCGCTGTCTCCACTAAGTCTAGCGCTAGGCAGGGGACACAGTGAGTAACGCTGGGTAAGGATGCAACACAGCTGGTACTGCCTGCTGCATCTCCTAGGCTGTTTATTGCTGCCCTAAAATATACTCAATCTGTTTGTAAAAATGTTTACCATAATGAGGGCATTAGCTGAGTCGTTCAGATGCTTTAAATATAATCCCCAAAAGAACCCTTGAGGAAAATTCAACCTTCATTTTATAGATAAGAAAATTGATCAATCTAACCCTTTGATCTTGAGATTCCTCAACATGAATTTCAAGGAAAATTTCTAAAATACCCCAGAGACTTTTAGAATGAAGGGTTTTATCTTCCATTTCTATATTTACACAACCCGGGGAAGCAAAATAATTCCTTTGAAGAATAAATTATTTCAATCAGAGAGCTCAGATTTGTAATAGCATGGCTAGGGATTCTATGCAAACTGTGGGATAAACTCCCTAGACTAAGTAAAGTTAAAATAATAATTTAATCAATTCTCAATTATTTAATCATGGAGCCATCTAAGAAAATCTACCAAGAATTTGGCCTGAATGAAGATGCTACAGAAGACACAAATTAAACACAAACATATACTTGTTTAAAAGTATCCAGGTAAAAAAAGAAAAAACATAATACTGGAATTCAACAGAAGAATAAGCTAAGACAGCATGCTGGAAATGTCATGTCACACCACTGCAAACAAGCAGAAATAAGACAGACAGCAACAGTAAAAGGACAATGCTAATTCCATAAGAGAAAGACTGTAGAGTGGGTAATTACTGCCTCTGACTCCTCTTCCCCTCCTACCAAACTATGTGTAATCAATGCAAGATTCAAATGAATAATTTAAAAGCATATTTGAATGTAAAAAGGTGTTCTGGATATTAACAAGAACATTAAAAGATTAAAACAATAGAAAAATAGAGAAAACAAATTTTACATTTTGCACATAGTTCTACTATTGGACAATATTTGTAAGCTGGGGAATGAAAAATATCAGAGAGTAACAGTTACGGTGCCAGTGACGGTGTGGCTTGATCCCTGAGCCTGTGAGCACACTCTCCCCGGGGCAGTGCCCGCCCAGACCCACGTACACATCACAGAGCGCCAGCACTGCAATTAAAACTGAGCACGGAGGTTTTAATGTAGAAAAACAACTCATCCATTAACAACTTTTATCTCAAAAAAACATAATAACCAAGCTTTCACTGATAAACAGCTTTTTTATTGAAAGATAAAAGTTTGTGTTCGGCAAGTTGTCACATGATTACTGTAATCTTTGCTGGTTTCTGCAAGCTGCTGATCTGTGCGACCTTGGCCGCTGCTATAGAGCTCTCCCACTGACCAAGAGGGCTCTGCACATCCACTGCAGCACATGTGCCTATGCCACAGGTTGCCTCCACCTCTCCAGGACAATGAACGCAGAGTGAAGACAACAGACCCCCGTGGATGGAACCCCCAGCCCATCCCGGAGCAGGGGTAGGCGGGGCAGTCAGACAGGCAGGACAGTGAATGGCATTTTTGCAGGCAGAGGCCGAATACAAGAGGTGATTGGCTGAGTCACTGCAGGCCTCACACAGTGAGACCCAGAAATGAATCCTTTGCAGACCTGAGCATCTGTGCAAATAGCTGTGCATGCATGAATCAGTGTGCTCCACAGCCACCACACAGGAGGAAAAGGAAAGGATAAACTCACACAAATATGATCATAGAAGACTCATAAAAATTAACCTACTATCACTCTACTCAAGAATATTGTTATGGATGACAGTGTGTCAATTTGAGAAGTTTAGAAGTTTAACTAAGAAACTGGCAAGGAACCAGAATCCTTACTTTGTAAACATCCTTAACCTGTGAATGGGAGTTTTTGAGTGCTACACCAGCCCTGGAGGGCTTTGGGGTGACCTGTGTACAATATAAAGGAGGAAAAGAGGCTTGCTCTGCCCCCTTTTCCTCTGACTGCCACCTTGAAGTTTTGCCCCTGTGCCATGGCCACGCTGCCTTGGAGCCAACAGATTAGGGACTAAAACCTCCTCAAGCAGTGAGCTAAATAAACCTTTCTTTCCTTCCTTTTAGGTGTTGGGTATTTTGTCCCAGCAACCAAGTAATAAAGACAAATATTATACTCAAAAATTGGCTTTGCACATGCTGAAAATTAAAACTGGACCCATATCTTTTAACATGCACTAAACTAAATTCGAAATGGATCAAAGATCTCAATATAAAACAGAAACATTAAATCTGCTGGAAGATAGAATAGGTAAAACTCTTGAAGCCATTGGTATAGGCAAAGACTTTATGAGTAAAACCATTGTCACACAGGAAATATCCAAAGAACCAACAACTGGGATCTCACTCTATTCAAAAGCTTTTGCACAGCAAGAGAAACCACCAACAGAGTGAAGAGACAACCTACAAGGTGGGAAAAAATATTTACCAGCTGTGTCTTAGGCAAAGGGTTACTACTGAGAACATATAAAGAGCTCAAAAGTCAATCAGACCTCCCAAATTTAAATACCCAATGCAAAAAATGAGCATTTGAGATGAATATATACTACTCAGATAATAAAAACAGACAATAAATATATGAAAAATTGTTCAACATCACTGGTCATTTGAGAGATGCAAATCAAAACAACACTGAGGTTCCTTCTCACCCCAGAAAGAATGGCTGTCACCAAGAAATCAACCAATACAAATTCTGGTGGGTCTTTGGGGAAAAAGGAACCCTTCTCCACTGTTGATGGGAGTGCAGACTGGTGAAACCACTGTGGAAATAAGTGTGGAGATTTCTCAAAAAACTAGGATTGGAGGTCCCATTTGACCTAGCTATTTCTTTTCTGGATATCTTCCCAGAGGAATTAAAAATATCATACCACAGCGATATATGTGCACCCATGTTTATAATAGCTAAACCTGGAAACAACTCAAATACCTATCAACCAAGGAGTGGATAAAAAGGATATGCTCTTTTTATACAATGGAACAATAAAGAAGGAAAAGCTAGAGTCTTTTATAGGTAAATAGAATCAACTCGAGTCCATACTCCTAGTGAAACAAACCAGACACATATGCGTAAGCACTGTAATTTCTCCCTAGTGTGAGAAGCTGAAAGAATAAATAAGATCTCAAATGAACAACATTGTAAAATGGGAAAAAATTTCAAAAGGAAAGGGAAACTGAGATGGAGAAATGAAGAAAAGGACAGAAAAAGCAAAAAAATATATGCATATTTATATATCTTTTATAGTTTTTATTTTACATATTACTTTTATCTTTTTAAGATATATATCATATATATGTAAAGATAGTTAAAATGATTATACTATTAATTTCTCTTAGGTCATTGAAAAGAAAGCTTTGTGCTAATATTGTTTGGACAATCAAATGCTGATATATGGTACTCCAAGTAATTTAAAGATAACAATACTCAAGGTATTAAATGTTGTTACCCTCCTATTATTTGTTTTGAAATTTTTTTCCTCTTTAAAATAAAAAAAGAATGAATCTCATAACTAAATATTGAGCAAAATTCTGGACCCAAAAGCACAGAGAGTGGGATTTCTGTTGCGGAAATTTCATCATTTGAGCCAACTTAATGCACAGCTCATATTCACGGCATCTTAGACGTCTTAGATCTGTCACTCCGAGGCGAGCAGGACAGCTCTCCTGACACTGGGGAGTGTGGTCACTGCCACACGCAGAGGAGCGGGGCTAGCACCAGGGCCGATGCGGGTCTGTTCCGGGAGCAGCGGGCATGGAGCTGGTTTCCTCTTGGCTGAGCTGCGAATTTTAGTTTTGCTCTGTTTAAATGCATGCTTTGTTTTATAATTTTGAAAAAGTTAAAAGGCAGGTAAATGGACTCACTGAAAATCTGAGTAGGGGTCTACTGCCTGGAGGTTTCTGTCAGTTCCACTAAGAAGGGACCGGGTTCCCTCTGCTCTGTCCTGGGGAGTGTTTTTCTGACCGCTGGTCTTTTACAAGGTGAGCATCATTGTTACCCTTTGATTTATGTGCACTGAGGGGTTGATGATGCCTAAATGGACGTTATTAGTATTTTTCTGGGAGTAACAGCTTTGGGTTATGGCATTGGGGCAGTGGGCCAGGAAAGAAAGAAAGGAAGAGAAGAGAAGAGAGAAGAGAGAAGAGAGAAGAGAGAAGAGAGAAGAGAGAAGAGAGAAGAGAGAAGAGAGAAGAGAGAAGAGAGAAGAGAGAAGAGAGAAGAGAGAAGAGAGAAAAGGAAAAGGAAAGAAAGGAGGAGGAGGAGGAGGAGGAGGAGGAGCAGGAGCAAACTCTGGAGAAAAAAAGTATCACCCGGCATATTGCTGCACCAGAGACAGAACTGCTGACTGGGAATCCCTTCAGAGGGCGCCCCGAGGAACACGTAAAGGGTGAGCAGTTTGCATTGCTGAATATGAGTCTGAAGCCCAGCAACTCTGAAGTAGAGCTCTTATGAGACATTATTTAACCTACTCCTCCAGATAATAGGACATAAAATAGGAAAACCTTCAAGGGAGACAGACTTGGACATCTCAGGAGTATTTCTTATGTCAACATCGACTCTCATCCGTGTTTCATGTCTGCCTAGCAGGGTAATTAAACATGTTTAATGATGACCATGCAAGAGTCATGTCCTAACCATCATGTCCAAACCCAGCAATGAAGACTATGCTCATGAAGAAGATGTGAAACTGTTCCTGTTCGTGAGAAGCCCACAAGCGCACAGTCCCTGATCTCATGAAAGGCTGTGTGTGGTGTGGTGAGATGATTTCATTACTCTTTAACTGGTGAATGGTCCTAAGATTAGAAACGCTTCACCACTACAGTAGGAAGAGCACAGACCCACACCCAGGGCCTCTGGCTTCAAACCCTCAGGCTTACGAGATGTGCGTCTTCAGATCCTCCCGTATCTCACTCTGCACTCACGAAATTATACATATGAATGGAATGAAAAGTGTGTAAAGGTGCAGTGTAGGCCCACAGTGAATGCGAGTGTGCAAGCATGTGTGTGCGAGAGTCGGCGTGAGAGAGTTCGCAACCTCCACCCCCTCAGCTGCGCTTCCCTCCTGCAACTCAGGCCCAGTCCTCCCCGCCGAATTCCCAGGGCCTCAGTGCACGCAGAATGCTACCGATGCCACTGTCCAGGTGGACGGCCCCGAGACTGCATCTCTCACGCTTCCCAGCTCCCACCCTGACACACTTTCTTCAGCTAACGTTAACGATGGCATGTTTCCCTCGGACTTTAACTGAACCCCCACCGCACTGGCCTCTGCTTCCCTGGTCCCTTCCCCGAATGAGCCGCTCTTTCAGGGATGTCCAGCTCTCCGATGGAGCTGAGCAGACCAGTCTTGTCCTTGTAGTCAGTTTCTTGAGCTTGGCTCAATATGCTAAAGTGTCCTGCATCTATCCCTCTTCACTTACATAACGGGCAATCAATAGTGATCGGAGGAAGAGATTGAAAAACAGAATAACCAGTTCCCTCTGGTCTCAGTTAATTTCACATCTGTTTGCATTTCTATCTCTAAGTGGTACAAGACAGTTTGATAGTCAAAGCATCAATATTTTCTGTCCTGGAAAATTAAAAAAAAAGAATTGGAAAAAAAAGAATTGGAAACGGTGAAGTTTCCCTTTTGTAAAGAAAATAGTCATTATTATTTTATAATGAATCATGGACTTTCTCTTCTGCAAAGCCACACAGTGCTTGTCCTCTGTGCCCAGGAAGTTTAGGGGAGCCCTGTCCTCACGGTCATCTGAGCTGTAGCCAGGTGGAGCCTCACCCCCCTCCCGAGGCCGAGTCCTCTCCCACTGCACATCTGCCGTCAGCCTGTCTGTCCATCAGCGTGGCCTTCTCCGAGCCTCTGTTCTGTGGATAAAGCTGCCGGGAACAAAACAGTGGAGAAGGGAGATCCAGAGGTCAGTTCTTCGGGGTCCCTGCCGGGAAGGCAGGCCGCTGAGTCACATGGGCCTCCTGTTTATAATTTCTGAGGACTTGACACACTGTAAGAGCCACAGTTTACTTCTACTGAGAACACGCTCAGAGAAATGCCCAAAAAGCTACACTTGGGGATGGGGGTGACTGACATTCTTGCCCCGCTCTGGCTCACAAAGCCCAACAGTCAGGGGTCTCCGTGTCGCCTCCTGCTGCTGTGTGGTGGCAGCTTTGTAATCAAGCCTAGGGTTGATGCCTCAGGCCATGGCAGTGAGCAGTAACGTGCAGCTGCCCATGTGGCGGTGACAGTCATCTCGGGCTGGCTGTGTTCATGCGGCTATTTATGGCTTTATATCTTTATGTTCATACCAATTTATTTGACAGCATTTATGAGTTTTAAGAGCTGTTTTGATACCTTGTCTACAAATAATTTTTCTTCTTTCTAATTTTACTGAAAAGCACATTGGGGATATAATTTTTTTATTTCATTAATTAATGGTCCCCAAATCTTGAATAGTAGTGTGATAACATGCAGAAAGCAAGTTTGGGTAGTCATGTTCAGCATCTCCTTCTGCAGCGAGGCCTCTGCACAAGCTCTGTGGCCATACACAGGGCGTGCAGGTTTGGTTCCCACCCATATATGACATGCACATTCCAGAAACGCAGGGTCCAGTCTGATGGGATCTTTGAGGTCTGAGTTGAGAAGCAGGAGCCGGGGGCTGAATGGTAGATCAGCAGGCCCTTCCCAGTCCGGACCTGTCCTGATACGAGGGGACTGCAGCTGATGTGCAGAAGCCACACTGGGGCCTGGCAGGAGAGGAGGCGCCCGAGCCCGCCCAGGCCTCTCCCGTGAAGAAGAGACAAACTCACATGGGTGAGACCCTGAGGGTCTGTTTCCACAGAGCCGGGCCTCCGCCAAGTAACAGCCTCCCTCTTCCTCGAAATGCCTTGTTACCTGCGCACTCCACACACCTGCCACAACCTGTCCCGGAGTACTGTCGGCAGGGCCTCGTTCCTGCAGGGCCTCGTTACTGCACTTCCCTACTCCTAATGTGTTCAAGTGCACGCATTTACCCTGCTGCTGCAGCTGCACATGGTGTTCGATACAAACTCCCGCTGTGAGCTTCCTGACCAGGGAGCAGTAGACCTGACCGCACCGCAGGCGTGGACGAGCTCCTGTCCAGTACCTGCAAGCAAACCCGGCACTACCCACATGGCCACAGCATCCCCTGGCAGTGTGTTTCCTGGGATGTGTTCTTAGCACTGATGGACCCAGAATGCTGAAAACACATCAGACTTCTCCAGAGTGGCTGCCTCTCATTCACGGAATAAGTGCGTGTCCTTGACATCAGGATAAAGAGCCCACCTAAAATCCGCAGGAATGCCGAGTCTATGCATGAATAATTGGGGAGAGTTCACTTCCTTTAGGTACAAATTCTGTCTTTCAAAAATATGGACAGAGGGGAAAATATTTCCCATAGACAATATTGAATCAGTGAAGCAATTTCTAGAAATGCATTGCAGAGACATTTTTATAATGTGTTGTCTTTTTATACAGAAAAGCACAGTTGTGGTTTGTGGTTTCATCTCAGTGGCACAGGGTTTACCTAGCAGACGCTGACTCAGGGTTCAAACCTGGCTGCTCAAATAAAGAGAAAAGGAGGAGAGAGAGGAGAGAGAAACGCGATAAACCAACGCTAACGCTTATCTTAAACTTCAACAAATTTACGGAGATTAAATTCATACATTATTTCAAGTTTCTTTTTGAAAGATTTCTATGAGAAATGATTGTCATTTGTTAAAAGCCACGGGGGCGGGATGGGAACTCTGGGTATGCAATGTCCTTGTGAAAATTACCTTAGGGGACCCTGCCTATTTCCACGACAATAACTTCTTCTCAAGCTTGTCCCATTTAAAAAAGTGGCTCCATGACAAAGTACTCGCCTAGTAGGAGGGAGGCCTTGGCTTCGACCTCTGCGGCCACCACAAAAACACACGCAACACAAAAAACAAGACGCTCCTTGGACAAACCCCACCCTCACCTGCCCCTAAGCTGCTTCCTCAGGTGACAGAACAGGCACACAAACCCAGTCCCCTGCCCACGAGGACCCTGCTCACCAGGTGCCAGGCTCTGCCCTCTGCTCTCCTACCGGCAGCCAAAGGAGAAGGCACAGTGCTTGCAAGGGCCTCAGAGGCTGATTATGAAAAGACACCTGAACTCTCAGTCACCCTGGCTGGGGGCACCTGCTGTGACACCAGCAGGGTCAGGGTGTCCACTTTCACTGAGTGAGCAAAAGTTGGGGAGGTCCACAAGAGAGGAGCTAGGGGCCAGGGCAGCACACGTGGAGGTATATTCCCAGTCAGAACACCGGGGGGCACTTTGAACTGCAGAGTGGGTCGGTCCACCCTGAGACACACTGAGAGGATGGCTGACAGCCTGGTAGTGCAAGGGCTTGTCCCAGGAGGTGCTGGCCTCTAGGTTCCCAGGGTTTCCTTGCAGAACTGAATTAGACATGGGTTAATTTCAGTTCAGCATCTCTGAAATGCAACTAAAAGCTGCTTAGGAGGACACAGGCGGACAGGGAAAATGTTGTCAGCAGGACAGAACACGCTGGAGAGTTGAGTGAGGACCTAGAGAAGACAGAACTGAACCTTTCTTGGTCACCAGCGAGGAACAAAACACTGCTATGCAGTGGGCATCTGGACACTTCGCTTTCTCAAGAGAAACGCAAACTGTGGATCAGGAGGCAGCAGGGACAGAACACTTCCCCGGGAGGTACCATTCCTCAATGCTGCTCCCTGTTTACCTGACATCGCTTCTCACCTGCCCCGCGTCACACTTGCTAGGGGCTGTGACGTGGCTGAAGATGAAGGTGACGTGTTTTGCCCACAATAAACCTCTGGGATTTTACGGGATGGAACATCTGGGTACCTTAAAGACAAGCACTGGGGGTTCTGACCCTGAATCATGGCTTAAAAGTACCTAGTTAAATACCAGTGTGGTGAGGTAAATAGCTTATTCCAGGTCCTCGTTTGTAATTTTTCTCTTCTTGAACAAAAGATCAGGACAGAGATGTAGCTTGGAGATGCAGCACCTGCCTGGAAAGTACCAGGCCATGAGTCTGATTCCTGAAACCAAAACAAAGAAACAAAACAAAACGAAAAACCACGGTTCTAAAAAATGATCTCAAAGTGTCCAGATGGATTCTACTGCATAATAAAGGTATCCAGGAAGGAGAGTGGTATGGTGCCCTTCTTTCTAAGTGCAGGAGTCAGGGCTGGCGTGCCCCTTCTTTCTGCACCCCAGGAGAGTCATCCCTGATCACGAGAGAGCAGCCCGGGACAGGAAGAGGCTTTAGCTGCAAAGGGTATCACATGCGTTTCAGATGTAAAACACTCATGAATTATTTCAGCGAGATGTCAGAACAGTGAGTCATGATATGTCAGCTCCTCACAAATACTAAGTTTACTGTTTTCTTTGCTAAAGAATGCAGTCTATCTGGAAGCTTTGTATTTTTAGTGCGCGTTTGCAGTGGATACGCTCACTGCAGGGGTTAGTGACTGGCACACACTTCCCAGCTCTTCCCCCCCCCTTCACCCCACCCTTTACTTTTCAAGCATCAGATTTATTTTCCTCATCAAATCATATAAAGTTACCACATATATAGATTGCAAACCAGGCTAATAGGACGATGAACAGGTGAGACAATTGCACTAAATCAAGGTACACTTTCAGACACATCGATCATACTGGATTACAATGTCATTTTATTTCTCTTTTTCCCTGTTATCTTTTTTGATCTATCTATCTATCTATCTATCTATCTATCTATCTATCTATCTACTTAAATTTGTCTTTCTTATGGCAGAGTAGTACTCCATTATGTATAGATACCACATTTTTTCCCAGGCATCTGTGGATGAATGGATCAGCTGTTCCCAGTTAAATGTATGATTTGGCTGTCATGAGCAGCACTTCTATAAACACGGATATGCATATATCACTGTGGAATTTCTTTGGTGAGGGTACACAGAGGAGAAGTATCTAGGTCTAGTGCACTTTCTACCTTTAGTTTCTGAAGGAATCTCCATAGTGATTTCCATGGTGGCTCCATCAGTTTCCAGTCCCACCAGCACTGGGGAACAGTTCCTTCCTCCCCACAACCTCGCCAGCCTTGGTGTTTGATTTTTGATGGTAGCCATTCTTTCTGGAGTAAGATGGAATCTCAGTGTTTTAATTTGCATTTCTCAAATGGCCAGCAGTGTTGAACATTTTTTTCATGGAGTTATTGGCTGTTTGTATTTCTTCACTGGAGAAGGGCCTACTCATTTCAGATGCCTATTTTTAAATTTGAGGGGTCTGATTTTCTGAGTGCTTCATATGCTCTAGGTATTCCACTTTTGTCTGAGGAGTAGGTGGCAAACTTTGCCCCATTCCGTTAGCTGTCTCCCTTGCTGTGCAGAAGCTTTTCAGTTTGTTAGTTAATTCTTGCTATTATGTCTTACGTCACAGGGGTTTTGTTCAAAAAGCCTTTTCCTTTGTTATGTATTCAAGAGTTTTACCTATTTTGCTACATTCTGGTTGCCAATATCTTATCAAGGGTTTTTGCAACCGTGTTCACTAAAGCGATTGGCCTAAAATCTTTTTGGTTAAGTCCTTTTCTGGTTTTGGAATCAGAGCAGTGTTTGCCTCCAGGAATGACTTTGGGAGTACTTTTCACTATTAATTTCCCTAAAGAATCTAAGGAGTACTAGCACTAGATTGTCTCTAAAGCTCTTGGAGCATTTGGCAGCAAATCCACTGGGATCAAGGCTTTTCTTACTTGGTGGTTTTATTAATTACTTCTTCAATTTCACTGACTAGTGCTGGTTTACTCAGTACTTTTATGTCTTCTTGGTTCAGGTTTTTTGGTTGTTCATATGTATCTCAGAATTGATTCATTTCCTCTGAATTTTCCATTTTATAAGAGTACAGGCTCTCAAAGTAGTTACTGATAATCTTCTGGATTTCTGCAGAATCCATTGTGATTTCACCTTTTTCACTTCTAATTGATAGCTTAGGAACTTTTCTTTCCTTGCTAAAATTATCTAAGGATTTATCTATTTTGCTTCACCTTCTAATGAAGCAAATCTTCAATTCATTGGTTCTTTGTATTTCTTTATCTCAATTTAAATAATTTCTGCCCTGAATTTTATTTTTTTCCTCATGTTAGCTTTTAGTTTGGATGTTTTTTGTTTTCCTGGGACTTGGGTTGCATCTTTAAGTTATTTATTTCAGCTTGTTCTGTTTTTCTAATGATGGAATCCACTGTTATGAACTTTCCTCTTAGGACTGTATCATTACATCCCACAGGTCTGGTATGTCATACTGGTATTATCATTTGATTGTAGAAACTGTCTAATTTCTTCTTTAATTTCATCTGAGACCTGATTATTCAAGAGGATATTAGTTTCCATGGTCATGGTGGATTCTTTGACCACTGATTCCTAGTTTGATTGCACTATGATCTGATGGTGATATTCATGGGGTAATTTTGATTTTTTGCATTTACTTAAGCATGTTTTATAGGCCAGTGTGTAGTCTTACATTGAAGAACATCATCTGTTCTTCTGAGAAGAATATATATTCTATTGCCACTGGATAGAACACTCTGTAGATATATAATAAATCCATGTTTTCAAGGTTTAACTCCAGTCAAATATCTCTTGTCAACTTTGTTGTCTAGGTGATTTGTCCATTTGTAACAGAGGGTATTGAGATCTCCCATTACTACTGCATTGGTATGTATCTGACTTTTCTTCTCCATTAGTGTTTATTTTATAAAGATGGGTGCAGTGTTATTTGGTGCATATATGTTTCTAATTGTTAACTCTTGTTGAATCTTTCTCTTAACTAATACACAGTGATCTTCTTTATGTCTTTTGATCAGTCTTAGTTTGAAATCCACTTTGTCTGAAATTAGGACAGAAACTACTGCTCTTTTCTGGGCTCCCACTGCATGGAATATTGTTTTCCACCCCTTGATTTTTTTAATCCTTAAGTGTCTTTTTAAACTAAATATGTTTCTTGTAGGCTGCATATTGTTGCAGTTTTTCTAGCCTTGAGGAACACTTAAACAGGACAGAGCATGTGTGTGTATGAATCCTACCAGACAGACATCTGGTCCAGATGGGAGGGGACAGAGCTGGAGCACAGGAGGTGAGGACAGGACCTGCAGACAAGGCTCTGTCATTCCTGTCTCAGGCTCCTAAGCTGGAGGAAAAGCCTGGCCCCTGCTTTAGAGAGTGAAGTGAAGGTTAGGAACCCCAGATTCTAGGGGGAGCCAAAAGCACAGATGCCCTGTGTCCTTGTGATACCCAAGTTGGCAGAGACAGCTGGGGTAGTAGGAATGTCCTGAACGTGAGGTCTGCAGCAGAGAGAAGCACTATGGGAGGCTCAGGGGCAGAGCAAAGGGAAACCGGCAACCCTTCCAGGTCGTACCCTCTGATCCAGCTCCAGCTGGTCTCTGAACACCAGGCTTTGGGGGACATTTGCCATCTAATCTGCAACATAACTGTGTGTAGAGACAGTGCTAAGCACAGAGTCATCATCACAGCGGCTCTGGTGACACCTAGCGCTGCTGCAGTTTCACTGAGCCCTGTTTTAAGTCCTTTATACCCTAAAGTCTACCAGGTCACCACACAGAGTCCCATTATTCTCAATAATGCCACCATCAGCAGCACGGTTCCCAAAGCCAGGGCCACAAAGTCGGGGACAGGGAGCTCACAGAAAACTTCTGTGTGAGTTACCGCGCTGCTCTGTGCAGGCATCGAACCACTGGGCCCTAACATGCCCACAGGAGCGCTGCGGTTTTCTTCTTTCTTTTCTTTCTTTTTTTTTCTTTTCTTGTACTCTATTAAATTCACCTGAACCAGGAAAGCAAAAAAGGCAAGTTGTTTGTTTTATTTTTTTTCCTCCCAAACAGACCTTGTATTAGCTAAGGGCTATGAGAGGAGTGCTGCTGTTCCGTCTCAGATAATGACCTTCTCCAAAGCACACCTGAGTTCCCTTACATCGCCTCTCTCCTTCTCTCCTTCTCTCCTTCTCTCCTTCCTTCCTTCCTTCCTTCCTCCCTTCCTTCCTTTCTTCCCTCCCTTCCTACCTTCCCTCCCTTCCTTCCTTCCTCCCTCCCTTCCTTCCTCTCTCCCTTTATTTCTTCTTCCCTTCCTTCCCTCCTTTTCTTCCTTGCTTTTCCACTATGGAGAGCCCGTACCAGAAAGGCTCTCAGGAGTGTTTCAGGGTTGCCTCACCCCTGGAGCCACCTCCTGTGCCTCCTCCTGTCTACTACCTTGTTCTGCCCACCTAACACTCAGCCTGGCCCACATACTCTGCTCTTCAGTTCCAGGTGTGGACACAACATCAACACAAAAATTAGAAGTTCTCAAGAGTTCACTCTTGCTTCCTGCAGAGCACGCTGGCCTACCTTTTCCTAAAAGCATGGATGAAGGTCAGGGTGGACCCTGCAGCCAGCGGGCACCTCCTTCCTGTCCACTCAACCTCGCCCCAACCTCATGAGTCTCAGCAGGGTGGAGGGAGCAGGGACACATGCAGGCTTCTGTCCCTCACAGAACAGGTGAGGAGGCAGTCAGTCTTGGGTGTGCACTTGCTAGGTGCTATTTTATGGCCTATTTGGAATTAATGTTTAAGCAGAACACAGTCTCCAGTTTCCAGTGAGGCGGGTAAGAATCTGGAGTCACCACCAGCACCAAGAAACATAACAATTGAACAAGCTGAAAAATCAATGCTCTCCTTAGGTCAGTCAGAGGTGGTTCCAAGGGCAGATTGCTGCCCCCATGAGAGGAGAAGCAGGCAGGGGACACCAGGGAGGAAAAGAGCCTCCACAGAACTCCATGAGCAGACATTTCTGCAGTCACCAGAATGGGGCTCTGAACAGCATCGCACAGGGCTGGAGGCCCCATGGGGACTAGGTTGAGACCAAGCTCATGTCCCCAGTCATCGGGAGCTGCCACTATGTCCCTTTCATGTCCGGAGCTCCACAGGTTCTTACTGTGAACATCAGAGCAAAACCCCAGGGGCCTGCACTGACAGCAGGAGGGAAGAGGTGCTTCTGAACATGCAGAGGATTTCGTTATTAACAGTTAGCCCTCCATTGTCTATCACCAAAACAGACCAGACCCCAGCAAGTGAAGAAAATTCCAGATCCATTTCTCATGTGAAATAGGTGCAAAAAGCCCTTAATAAAATACTAGCAAAATGAATCAGTTAATGTATAAAATTATACACCAAAACCAAGCAGCTCAAATTCCAGGTGAGCAAGACTGCTTCAACTATCAAAAACCAATTCATGTAAAGTCCATCCCATCATCTAACAGAAGTCCTATCAATAGATGGAGAAAAAATAATTGGCAAAATACAGCACCCACTCATGAAAAACAGCTTTATAAACCAAGAACAGAGGGACATAGCCTCATTCTATAAGAAATAGCTTTAGAAGAAATCAATATCTTCTACCCAAATGGCAAGAAATTCCAAACATTCCTGAAAGTGTCAACAACAAGGCCAGTATGTCCCTTATTACATTTCAACATTGGACCACATGAAATAAGACAAGAAAAGTCATAAAGACTGTGAAGGGCAAAATAAATCTGCCTTTATTAACTGACAACATCTTTGTCTATATAGCTAATCTGAAGGAATTGATGACTGTAACAACAATGAAAGCCATCGTGCGGCCGAAAATCTATTAGAACAGAGTTACATAATACACAAACATTCAGTAGACTTGTTACATACCAGCAACGAACAAACAGATCTGAAAACAAGAACAGCATTATTTATATGAGTACAGCCCCAAAAGGAAATATTTAAGTATAAATATAACCAAATAATATATAAAATATATGTGAGAAAAACTACAAATCTCTAATGAGTAAACAAAACTAAATAAATGGATGAATAGAGATGCCCCATGTTGGTGGACAAAAAGACACAATGTTGCCAGGCATGGTGGGGCTCACGCCTGTAATCCCAGCACTCGGAAGGCTGAGGCAGGAGGATTGTTGTGAGTTCGAGACCAGCCTCGGCTACAAAGTGAGCTCAAGGCCAGTCTGAACTGCATAGCGAGACCCCGTCTCAAAAAGACAAAAATAAATAAATAAATAAAGTAAAATAAAATAAAATAAAAAAGACACAATGTTGCTACAATGTCAGTCCTGTGCATATTTAAGCTATAGATAAAATGGACCAACAAAAAGCCCAGAAAGTTATTTTCTAGGTATCAAACAAATGATCCTAAAGCTCACATGAAGGCACAAAATGTGAACCCCAGAATTAATTCTCAGGGACAGTAGAAAAAGAAGTAGTGAAAAACAAAAAGATCTGTGAAACAGCACAGAGAGCAAAGAAATAGACCCACAGGGCCATTGTCAACTGACCCTTGAGAAGAAGCAAAGAGGTTTCTGGGCTTAAATGCGGGTCAGTACGGTGGTTGAAAAGATAGCCTTTCCCAAAAAAGGTGGTGGGACCTGGACATCCCCATGACAAAAGACATGTACGTGCAGATTTTACACAACTCACAAACAATTCCTCAAAAATGACTGCACATCTAAGCATAAAACACAAAAATAAAAAATCCAAGAAGAAAAAAATCAGAGAAAACCTCAGCTGCACTGGCTACAGTGATGAGTGAACGGCAACCCCCAACTGCATGGCAGAAAGACTCCTCGGAACCTAAAGATACCTGCCGCTCCACTAACCCCACTGAGACAAGGAGAAGACCAGCCGCAGGCCGGCAGGAAGTACTGGTAAAGGATGCTCCACGTGAAGGAGTGTTATCCAAAATACAACCTCAGCAACAAAGCTCAAATAATCTAAGTAAAAGGGGTCCAAGATCTCAACAGAGACTTCCTTAAAGAAGACACAAAGAGGGCAAGCCGCGTACGACAAGATGGTCAACATCGTACATCACAAGAGAAATGTGAATTAAAAGCCGTTAGACGCGACTTCAAACCTATTGGAGCTGCTAAAATCCATAACCCTGAAGCCGCCCCCGTGCTGCCAAGAATGGGCAGCAGCGAGGACTCTCACTGCCGCTCGTCCAGTTGGGAGATGCTGCCCCTGGAACACGGCCTGTGGCTTCTTGCAAAGCTAACCATACTGGTACCACGAGGTGCTGCAAACATACTTCTTTTCTTGTAACCAAGGCATTTATCAGTTTAAAACATGTCTAGTTAGAAACATGTACAGTTTCCAGAAGTTTTATTCATAATGGCCAAAACTTTGAAGCAACTAAGATGACTTTTAGTAAGTAAATGGATAAACAAAATGTGCTCTACCAGACAATGGGCTTATTCAATATTAATGAGATATCATCTATGGAGCCATGGAAAGAGATGGAAATGCCCTAAGTAGCAATTATGAAGTGCAAGAAACCAATCTGAAAATGCCTACATCCTGTATCAATGCAAATACAGAACATTCTGCAACAGCCAAAACTAGGGAGACAGTAAAAGAATCAGGGGAGACAGAGGGCCAGAGGGCTGTTAGGGCACCGGCCTTCCTCTGTGACTCTGTTCTTGTGGAATGCACGCTCTTTCCAGTCATCTGCATTCACAGAATGTCCAACCCCAACAGTGACTCCTGATGTAAAGGACAATCTTTGAGTTTGTCCATGATAACAAGCCACCTTCAGGTTTGAGGATGTTCCCGGTGGAGTCTGGGTCTGAGGAGTGGTATGTGAGAATCTCTGTGCTTCCACCAAGTTTCCCTACATAAGCTCTTCAAAGCACAAGGGACTGCTTTACAAAACAGAGTAAGTAGCGAACTTGAAAGTTACTACAGAGTTATTCATTGGAGCCCAAATCCCCAAGGACACCTGTGAAATTTTAATTGCACTAATTGCCATCCCCAAAGTACATGAGTGAATAAATCCTGAGTCTCCCAAGCCCTGGGGAAGATGAAATTTTCTGACAGGGACATTGTGTTTGTGGTTGGAGAAGACTTCTTGATTTTGGAAGACACATCAAGTTATCCACTATGTGAGTTTGTTCGTGGTAAGTGGAGAATGAAAAAGAGGTGAAGTCAAAACCCAGAAGAGGAAAAGCTAAAGGATGGTGGGTACTTTTCATCTGGGCTGTGTAATCTGGGATGCATAAAGGATTTCCTGTGCGCTCTAAGGAACACGAATACACACGCACAAAAAATTGCAAGATGGTATTGATTTTGGCCAGAAAAATACTTCTCTGTCTTAACTACAGTGAGGAATATTGCCTAAGTAGAGCCCACACAGGAACTGCTCCTGAGCCATCAAAGACAGTGTGGTATTTTTGTCCTTGTTAGGATGTTAAAGGATATCAATCATCCAGGAGATTCAGCTTGTTTTTCTGGTGAAGTGTTCAATAACATGACAATCTTGAATGACAATTTCTGTGATTTTTAATGTACTCTAACATTTTTAATCATTATTTGTAAGAGTTCCATACCTTGAACAAACACAATTACCTGCTATAGTGTAGAGAGAATATAATTCATGAAAGATCATTTTTTCTTCAGGCCACCCATGTTTTCCACTTTTTCTGGTTACATGTGGAGCATGGATTTATTGTGTTTATACTTTAAAGATAGACATGCTGCTATGAAATTGAGAGGTGGTTCAGTTGTTGTTTTATTTATAAAAGATTATCCCCCCAAATGCTTTACACTTCAGTTTTTATAAAACAATATTTTCTGAATAAAATAAATTTTCACATTTTGGCAAAAATTAGCTCATCAAGAAAAAATATTATTAGATGTTTAAATGATGAAACTAATGTGCTGAAATCTTTTTACTTAGTACTATAAGGCCAGTGTTTACTGTGCAGTCTGTTCTTTTGTACCCAAGTTGGTAACCCCGGTTTGCCTTTTCTGTTTAGTCTCCCAGTGCCTGCTGCCTTATAGCTGTACCCTAAACTGTGCCTCAATCTACTGCACTCAGAAATCTTGGATTCTTTGGTTTGTAAATAATAAAGGATAGTATTAAATCTGTTCAATAAAAACTTCAGCATGATGATGCAGGCCTGTAGTTCCAGCATTTGGGGAGACTGAGGCAGGACGGTATCAAGTTGTAGCCCTGCCTGGGAAACTTAGGGACTTAGCAAGAACCTGCCTCAAAATTGTTGATGGTGACATTGGTGATGATGGTGGTAATGATGATGTTGATGGTGGTGATGGTGGTGGTGGTGATGATGGTGGTGATGATGGTGGTGATGATGGTGGTGATGGTGGTGATGGTGATGAT
>PVLA01012563.1:0-43407 GCA_004027455.1 Hydrochoerus hydrochaeris | reverse complement strand
GGGGGGAGGATGGGAGGGCGCTCGGATTCCAAAGGCACAGTACCCCAAGAACCTCTGCGCACCAGGGGGCATGCTCTCGGCTCAGAGCCTCAGGTGCCATCGGACGCGCGGTCCCCAGCCCTTGGGTCCTGATGGGAGCAGAACCAGCTCTATAGGATGAGCTGTACGACCCAGGCACATGACATTTGCTCCTTTCCGCTGGGGACAAATAGCCCCCAGCAACCGGCTCCCGCTACCCCTGGGAAGGAGCCGGCAGACCGGCCCGCTCACAGCGGGGGCAGAAAGTCATGGAACGGGCAAGAAGGGGGGAGGCAGAGCCCGGAGATGGGGGTGAGCGCGCAGGAGCCCTTGTGGCGCACTCTCCCGACGGGAGGCGGACTGCGCACGCGCGCCGGTGGGGGGGGCAGAGTAACGGGAGAGGGGGCGCGCGAGGGAGGGAGCGGGGAGAGCGCGATCCAGGGAGAGGCCGGGGCCGCGGGCGCGCGACGGCGCCGCGGCCCTAAGCCCCAAGAAGGACAGGAGCGCGCTCAGCCCTCCTGGCGAAGCCCGGCGACAGGGGCGCCCGCGGGGCAGTTGCTGGGATGCGCGCAGAGAGCGGGCGGCGCCAGTGGCCCGGGGCGACCGCGCCGAGGACATTCACCTGCGAGCGCGGGTGACGGGCCGAGGGGAGAGCCGCCACCGGAGGGAGGGGGAGGGTAGGGAGGAGGGACGCCATCCGCCAGCCTTGTCGCCCGACCCCGCGGGCCCCTCCCGCGCCACGTCCCGCCCCTACCCCCCGCCCCCCGGCAAGGGTCCCCGCCCGCTGCCGCGGCGGTCCCACTCACAGTCTCTCCTCCTCGCCTCCTCCTCCTCCTCCGCTCGGCGCGGCGGCGGCGGCGGCGGCCATTTTCCGGACGGCTTTTACCACAGCCCTCTCTCCGAGAGGAGGGAGCGCGCGCGCCGCCGACGCCGGGACCCCGCACGGCCGACGTCGGACCCCGCCCTCCAGGCCAGCCTGCGCGCTGCTGCACCTGCGCACCCGCACCCCGCCTTCGGCGCAGCTGCGACCCTCCCCTCCATTGGCTGTCGCGGCCGGGAGGGGGCGGAGTCTCGACAAAGGCGCTCTCCATTGGCGAGATTTCTTGTCTGTTTGAGCGAGGGAAAAGGAGGCGGACCCCTATCCGGTTGCTGATTGGTTGCGGTCGGCTGTCATTTGGGGGACCAGAGGCCGTTTGGGCACTGAAGCTGTTTCAGTGGGCGGAATTTGAATGTTAAGGATTAATGGGCCATCGCGGCTTGTGGGGAACACGGAGGCTTTGGCTCTGGACGGCTCTGTGCGCTGCCTGCCGGCGGTTGACCTACCGTCCACGAACGCACCCAGTACGTTGCCACACGCCTTGCGTTGCCTGTGCGTTTTGTCACCATCACCACTTTGGGTGATAGCAGCCAAGCCGCCTGCCCTGGAGCCTGAAGCGTCCCAGCCAGGGACTTGGTTTAAGAGGCACGGCGGTGGCATCTTTTATGCGAGTCTGCCAGGCGCTACACTTCCCCAGGGGCAGGAACAAACTGCCCTTGCAGAACTCGGGCGTGGGAAGCGGGTGCGACCTGTCATCTCGAGCAGGTGGCTCGGCGGAGGTGTGCGGATGGGCAGAGGGGGATGGGGAAGGACACGGGCCTCCGCATGGCTTGCAATACACAGTTTGGGAGCCCATACCTAGCAGGTCAACTTCCAGAAGGGGTGACTTGGAGATAGTGTCCAGCTGTTCTGTTTTGGGAAAATCCTGAGAGCACAAGAAGAGTTTGGGCCACTAGGGTGCTTGGGACAGGAGTGCGTTTTAAGGTGACCTCCCCGATGCACCCAGGGCCTCTCGTGACTGTGGTATTCTTAACAACGAGCTTTCCGGGTTTCATGGGCATACCATTTCTTTATTGAACACCTGCATGTGCCAGGCGCTGAGCCCGGCCCCGAATGTGCCATTTTTGGGGGGACGATTCCTGCTGAACATCCACATACATACAGCGTGACTGATACATAACGGAGGACTCCAGATACCCACTCCCTTTGCCTTCAGGGGAAAGAACATTTTGGGCGTGTTTTCAGGTTGGGGACCAATAAGGAGGCACTGTGGCTGGACGGTCCGTAGGCTATGTGGCTTGGAGAGGCCGCCTGGGCGCCCTTCCCGACCCTGGTGGTGTTTGCCTGTCATCCAGAATAAGAACGTGAGAGTGAAAGTGAGAACCAAAAGAAGAAAAGAGAGGGGGGGAGGGGAAAAGAGGGGAGAGAAGGAGAGTAGAGAGGAGAAGGAGAGGGAGTATGATGAAGGAGGAGAAGGAGAGGGAGTATGATGAAGTCCGTGGAGAGCTAGGGCTCCAGCACGGACACTGACTGGCCCTGAACAATTTCTCCTTCATCCTGGCCTGTGGGGGCATGACCCACATTCCACAGGCCCTGCTTAGCACACAGGACAGCCGTGGCAGGGAGACAGACCTATCTGCCCAACAGCACACGAAATCAATCACAATAGTTTTCTAGCCTTTTGGTGTTTTGTGTTTTTTTGAGACAGGGTCTCTCTATGCAGTTCAGGCTGGCCTTGAGCTCACTTTGTAATTCAGGCTGCTTTCAATCTCACAACGCCCAACTCCAGCCTTTCTTTATTGGATACAAGCCCACCAGTGAGGATCATCAGAAGTGGGAAGAAAGCCCGGTATGGTGGCGCACTCCTGCAATCCCAGCACTTGGGAGGCTGAGGCAAGTGGATCTTTGCAAGTTTGAGACCAGCCTGGGCTACAAAGTGAGCCCAAGGCCAGCCTGAACTGCATAGGGAGACCCTGTCTCAAAAAGACAAAAAAAAGAAAAAAAGAAAGAGGAAGAAAGCCTTCAACTTGAAAAACAGACAAGGTGAGCACAGAAGAAAAATGAGCTTGAAATGCCAGAAAATGCAGGGCATATATGAAAACATTTTTAATTATTATATTCAAAAACCTGAGAGAAAATATTGTATCCATAAAACAAGAACAGAATACTGTATAAAAAGAGCAGAGAACAAGAAACAATTCTTACAAATTAAAATATGCCTAATGGACTGAGGATGGAGCTCAAGGGGAAGAGTGCTTACCTAGCATGTGCAAGACCCCAGGGTTAGTCCTCAGCACTGCAAAAAATAATTACTGTAGCTCAAATTCCAACAAAACTTTTGAAAAATAGAGCTGAAGAAACTATCCAGAAAATAGAGCAAAACAGCAAAGACAAAAAATATGATACAAAATATAAGGACTTGAGAGTTGATCCAGAAAGTCAAGCAAGCAACAAGAGTTTTTGGAAACTAAAACAGAAAAAAAGGTATCAATAGCAGTAGATTTCATAACATCACTAGACAATGAGCAGTAAGAAGCAATGGAGTTCTGAGAAATTCTTGTGTTTCAAGAGAAGAAGATACTAAAGTAATGCTTTCAAATTCCAAAGGAAGGGGCCTGGGATTTAGTTTAGTAGTGTAAGCACCTGCCTGGCAAGTGCAAGGTTGCAATTTCGAGCCCCCAGTACCAAAAAAAAATTCCAAAGGAAATTATTTTCAATATAGAATCCTATACCAACCAAAACCCCTACAAAGTTAGATGATGGGAAAAATACTTCTAGATATACAAGAGCTAAGAAAATGTGCCAATCAACTACACTGTTATGGCATGGATCTAGATGTCCCCCCCAAAGCCTCATGCAGTCATAGGTGGGGCTTTTCAGAGGTGGCTGGATCTAGACCGTGTGATACTAGATTAGTCCACTGATGGGTTTGCACAGGTCTGGATGTGGATAATGGGAAGGCCCACTTGGTTGAGTGCTACCACCATAAGTGTGTGTAGCCTGGATAGAATATGAGACAAAAAAGAGGGATGCTAAGGTTACTTCTTGCTTGCTGATTCACTACTTTGCTGCTTCTTCCCACCATGAACTGTTTCTCCTCTGTGATGCCCCCTTGGAGTCAGCCAACTGTGGACTGAAACTTTTGCAAACTATGAGCCAAATAAACCTTTCCTCCTTTGACATTGGGTGTCAGGTATTTTGTCTTAACAACAAGAAAAGTAACCAAGGCATATGGTTTCTGAGAAAGTTACTTGAGGATGTTCTATAGCAGAACAATGGTGTGAACTAAGAAGAAGGAAGCTGTGGGATCCTCAACAGGGAATCTACACCAGGAAAGCACAAACAAGGAAATCCAGGGACACCAGCTAGGCAGAAATCTCAGTGAGAGGCGGATGGTAGGGTCTGGAAGAGAGGCATCCAAAAGTTAAAAACACACTTGTTTTAAGTATGTGGACATCAATTCAACATATTAGATAATGTGATTGGGAGTTTAAAAAGCTGGCTATGATAATGGTAAATAGTACAAGAAAATGAAAAACAATTAGAAACATCAGGAAAAAAAGCATATAAGAAAGAACTGGTCAATATAAGAAACAGTCAGGTGTGGTGGTGCAGGCCTATAATTCCAGCTCATGGGAGCCTGAGACAGGAAGACTGCCAAGAGTTTAAGCCCAGCCTGGACTACATAGTGAGACCCTGTCTCAAAAAACAAACAAAAAGCAAAGAAAGAAGCAAAGTGAAATCCTAGTTTCACTGGTTCATGGTGTGTGGAAGAAAAAAGAATGCATTGGAAACTTGATGGTAAGAATCTTCTTTTTAAATGGCATTCAAGTCAACAAACTGACCTTGTGAGAGGGAAGTGTAATCCTACTGTCTTGGATACTATTCTCTCGCTGAGACAAAATACCTGACACCCACAGTTAAAGGAGCACTGGGCCAGCATCACAGCAGAAAGGAGCAAGGCAAGAACACTGCCCAAATAGCCAGTCCAGAAAGGGCCTTGAGAAATTTCAAAAACTAGAAAATAACAGACTATATCCTTGGAACAGAAAATTGATGACAGAATGAAAAGATCTACCTTCATAATTTAGAGTTCCCTATATATGTATGTATATAAAAAAAACAGTCAAAAACAAAGCCAGGCGTGGTGATGCATGCCTGTAATCCTGAGCTTCAGAGGGCCCAGAGCTTCAGAGGGCTGTTTCTTCAGTTACCCCCTGCAGGGTGAAGGTGAGGCAAGAAAGGACCTCTTTATTTTATTATTATTGTTTTTTTGGCTTTTTTTTTTCCTTCGAGACAAAATGAGTTCAAGGCTGAGCTTGAACTCATTTTGTAGCCCAGGCTGGTATCAAACATGCAGCGATCCTCCTGCCTCAGCCTCCCGAGTGCTGGGATTACAGGGGTGCACCACTACGCCTGGTTTAGGGCCTGTTTATTAGAGTAGCATTAGATTTGCAATGAAACTGAGAGGAAAGGCTGGGGAATTCCCACACCCTCCCCATCCCGCAACTTGGTGACCCTGCCTTGGCACACCATGTCACCCAGGGTCTGCAGGGCGGGTTTCCATCAGGATCACTCAGTGCTGGACGTTCTGTGGGTTCAGGCCAATACACAATGACAGGCGCAGGCCAATCTAAGGGTACAATGTAACCTAAGTGAAAGCCCCTTGCAATATGAGGCCCCTCCCACCCGGGGTGCCCTTCCCCCTCTGCCCCTCCTCCCTCCACGTCCTCACTGCCCTCTGCAGCGGCTCTGGAGTCCTCTTTCCCGGGTGACTTTGCCAGGTCCGATGCCCCTCGGAAAGGCAAGCTCTAGGGGCGGGACAGCGTCTTGTTCCAACTCAGGCACCAGGTCGGGCCCTGCGAGACGCCGGCTCTTCCCCAAAGTCACAACGACCCAGGACATCCAGGCAGCCAGGACGCGCGACTGCAGACCTTCAGGACAGAGGCCACAGGACGGCCGTGAGGGGTCGGTGGCAATGCTCCCTCCCCTCGCAAAACCTGTCTGCGCTCGGAAGTCGCCTTGCAGCGTCGCGCAGAATGGTCTCGCTATCCGGGCACGAGCGCAAGGCCGCCGGGAGGAGCGCGCGGGCCCGGAGCGGCCAGGAACTAACTCCTCGGGGAACCCCAAGGCCGCGCTATGGGGCGGGTTTGCGCGTCTCTGTTCACACCGCGGTGACCACGCGTCCCCTGGCCTTGGCTCGGCTCCCTCGCGTGCGCGGCTTGGCAGTCCGGCGGGCTTCTGCTACTTCACTTTGTAGTGTATTCATTGTTTCCTTTTTTCTTTTTTGCACTCCGAGGGATTGGACCCAGGTTCTCACACTGAGCTACATCTCTGACCCTTCCTATTTTTTTTTTTATTTTGAACCAGGATCTTGCTAGATTGCAAAGTTGCTCAGGCTGTATTTTAAGTTGTGACCCCCCTGCCTCAACCTCCCAGGCAGTGGGATTCCAGGTGTGTGCTGCATGGCTGGCTGTCTGAATGTGAATTTCCACAATGCCATGTTATGTGCAGCATCTCTTTGTATACTTACTTGCCGTCTCTCTGTCTGCTTTGGCCAGATGTCTGTTAAGATCTTTGGCTCATTTTGTAATCAGGTACTTGCCGTCCTCTTGCTGAGTTTTAAGAGTTCTTTGTTCTACACATGGTGGCACACACCAGGAAGATCTCAAGCTGGAGGCCAGCCTGGGCTACAGAGGGAAACCCTGTGTCAAAAGAAGCCAAAAAAGAAGAGTTCTGTGTCTATTTTGAAAGAATGTCTTTCGTCAGCTCTGTCTTGGTATCAGCCAGCTTTCCGGCTGCTGGGACACAGTAGCCTACACCCACCCTAGGGAGGAAGAGTTTATTGAGCCCATGGTTTCAGAGGATTCAGTCCATGGTCCCTCCAAGGCAGGAACAGAATGGTGGGATGGCATGAGGAGCAAGGCTGCTTGACACTTCCAGAGAAGAAGGGACCAGGGACCAGACATAGTACCCAAGGCCATCCCTCCACAAGCCACCCAGCAAGTGCGGTGCACCATTGCATACAAACTGATGCCTACCACCTTAAGGCTCCCAGCCTTCTCTCACAAACATTTCCTCCCAGATAGCGGCCTCTCTCTTCATTCTCTCAACTGCATCTTTTGAAGATCACACCTTTTCTATTTCATTGAAGTCCAAGTTATTGATTCTTTCATGGATCATGTTTTTGGCATTGTATCCAAAAAGCCCTTTATTTGTACTCTTGTCCTTGATATCGAGGCCTGTGACCCTTTCTGAGTTCATTTCTGGGATGGATGTGAGTTCTGCATCGAGATTCTCTTTTCAGTGGGTTGATGTTCAGCTGTTCCCTTGTTACCTGTTGAAAATAATTTTTCTACATTGTCTTACTTTTGCCTAAAGATCGGCAGACTGTACTATGCGGTCTATTCCAAGGTGACTCTATTGTCTTGATCAGTTTGCCTTTTCTTTTTCATTTCTTGCACTTCCAGGGATCAAATAAAAGGCCCCTCAGGCAAACACCCCAGCACTGAGTTACTCCCAGCCCTTAGCATTTTCTTCAGCTAGTACTGTTACGGAAAATGGACAACAGGGAGAAACAGCACACACCATGGGTTTGACTGAGATCTCTCCCAAAGATCCGCGGTGGGGTTTCAGGGCTTTTATCTGGAGAGCAAGCGGGGGAGGTACAAAGGTAGATTTAGTGCATTATGATTGGAGGGTTGGGTGACATCACAGGTTGCTGAGGGAATTTAAACATCTCAGATTACATTGCAAGGCCATCAGCTACACAAGCTTGGGTTACACAAAGGAAGGGCTGTCTGGACACGGACATGTGTGCCTGGCCTTGGCAGACAACCTTGGCAGGCTTTTATTTAAAATTTTAATTTCCCTTTTACTATACATGGTTTTGAAGTTGGATTGAGTTGCTCCCAAAACCTTCTAATCCTTAAGTCAACCCTTCCACACCTATTCTCTTTCCTGTAAACCTGAAGGTCAATTCTTCAGCACACGGACCCTAATTTGCTAGGTTTGGGGTAGGGATTGCATTGGACCTGCAGACAAGCTGGGAAGAACAGACATGTTAACCACCATGAGTCTGCCTGTCATGAATGTGGGATTTCTCACCACCAATTTATTCTTTGATTTATTCCATCAGAGTTTTCCAGTTTACCTCATATAACTCTTGGGCTTATTTTGTTGGATTTATACCTAAATAAATCTATTTATTTTAGGGGGATGTTAATATAAATGTATTGGCAGCCAGGCATGGTGACTCACACCTTTAATTCCAGCACTTGGAAGGCTGGGGCAGGAAGACTGTTGCAAGTTCAAGATCAGCCTGGGCTACAAAGTGAGTTCAACACTAGCCTGAACTGCATAGTGACACCCTGTCTCAAAAAGACAATATGGTGTTTTTCATTTTAAATTCTACTTGTTCATTGCTGCTATAGGGGGAAGCAATTGACCTTTGTATATTAACCTTGTATTCTGCAACCTTGCTATAATCATTTATTAGAACTAGGAGTTTTGTTGTTAATGTTTTTGAATTTCTGTCTAGATGATCATATTGTTTGTGGGGATTTTTTTGTTGTCATTGTTTTGTTTTTCTTTTTGGTACTGGGAATCAAACTCAGGCTCTTGCACTTGCCAGGCAAGCACTTATGCCGCTGAGCTATATCCCTGGTCAGATCATGTCATTTGTGAATGGAGACAGTCTTATATCTTTCTCCTCCATCAGTAAATCATTTATTTCACAATCTCATTTGGTTGCATTAAGAGGACTTCTAGTTTGAAGAAGAGCCATCTTTGCCTGTGCTCTCAGTGGTGGCTTCTGTAGATATTCTTTGTTAAGCTGAGGATGTGCTCCTCTATTCCAGCATAGTCAGGAACCAGCCTTTCCTACCTGGGATGAATTCCACTTGGGTGTCTATTGATTTTTATAGGTGGTTGGGTTTGACTGCTAACAGTTTATTCAGGACTTTTGCATCTATCTCATGAAATATATTGGTCCACACTTAACTTTTCCAATTTTGTATTAAGGTGACATCATGCTCATATAGTGACTTAGGAAATATTCCCTTAACTTCTTTCTTCTGAACAAATGTATAGAGAATTGGTAAATTTTCTTCCTTAAAGTTGGTTAAATAAACCCATCTGGCGCTTTTAGTCTCATTTTGTTTAATTCTTGTTTGTTTGTTTACTTGAAACAAGGTCTCGCTATGTAAACTTGTGGTGATCCTCCTGCCTCATCCTCCCTAGTGCTGAGTGACACATGTGCACCACTATGCCCAGCTGATGCATTTTGTTTTAGAAGGTTATTAATTATTGATTCAAATTTTTTGAGACACAGTTTCACTAAATTGGCCAGGCTGGCCTCAAACTTGTGATCCTTCTGCCTCAGCCTACCAAGTAGCTGGGATGACAGCCACATGCCACCCCGACTGCGGATTCAGTTTACTTATAGATACAGGCTCAGTCCATTATTTCTTCCTGTGTGGGTTGTGGCAGGTGGGATCTGTCTCGTCGACGTTACGAGATTGCTGGGTGTGTGGCTGCCCTCTACTCTCCTCATGCCCACGAGACCCCTCACGGTGCCTTTCCCTTGACTTCCGATATTAAATTGGGTCCTTTTTCTCTCAGTTGCCTAGGGGTTGATTAATGTCATTTATATCAGGATCAGCTTTTGGGTTCATTGATTTTTTCCTATCAATCTCCTATTTTCAATTTCATGGATTTCTGCTCTACTTTTTCTTACTTCTTTTCATGTTTCTTGTGGATTTAATTGGCTCTTTTTTTCTAGTTTCCTAAGGTAGATATTTAGATTATTCATTTTAGATATCTTTCCTTTCTAAAAATACACTCTTGATGCTGTAAATTTCCCTTTAAACTGCATTCCAAAAGTTCTACCAAGTTGTATTTTCATTTGCAATTTGTTCGATTTTTCAACTGAGGATTGAACCCAGGGTCCAGTGAGTTACACTGAGGTACGTCCCTACTCCATTTATTTGTTCATTAATTAATTTTTTTGAGAAAGGGTCTGTTAGTCTGTCACTATATAGCCCCGACTGGCCCCCAACTTGCTGCAATCCTCCTGCCTCAGCTTCCTGACTGTTGAGATGACAGGTGTTCACCTGCTTTATTTTATGCCTTCTTTTGGGATAGGATCTCACTAAACCATTAAAAGTTGTCCGATCCTCCTGCCTCAGACCCCGGAGAGGTGGGATTCCAGTTGTGCCTGACCACACCCAGCTACTTCAAAATATTTTAAAATTTCTTTTGAAATGTTGCTGATCCATGTATTATTGAGAACGTGTTTAATCTCTGTGTATTTTGGGACTTTCCAGTTAGCTTTCTGTTGCTGATTTCCAGTTCAGTTCCATCGTGGACTGAAAGCTGCTGTCTGGAAACACGTGAGCTTGTTTGGCGCCAGGACCTTGGCATTCCTGCCGGCTGCTCCCCGGGAGGCCCAGGACTGTGGGTCGCCGCGGAAGGTTACAGTCAGCACACTGACATTCAGCCAAGTCCCTCCTGATCTTTGTCTCTTTTTTTGGTACACGAAGCGAAGTCCGGACCTTGCACTTGGAGGCAGGCACCGCACCGCTGAGCTGGGTATCCCTGGCCGGTTCGGTCCAAACTCACTCTGATGAGCTGTTTGCCGTACCTTTGCGAATGTGGCGTCTCCCCTGCCAGGGACTCCTGTGCTGTCGCTGCCACTGGTGAATGTACAGTGATCACTGATGGTAGTTGGATTACTGTCTCCCATGTGTCGCACTGTTTTCTATTTGTTCCTACCGTATTTGTGCTTTCCATATTTTCTGTCTTTTGTGGTTTTAATAGAACATTCTGCGTGATTCCCTTTTTCTCCTTTCTTAGCGTATCAGGTAAATGTTTACAATTTTACTGATTTGTTTGCTGCTTTATGTATTTTTGCATTATTGGGGATTGAGCCCAGGTGGGCCTTCACACCAAGCTACACCCTCAGCCCATGTTTACTTTATTTTGAGGCACAGTCTCCCTAACATGCTAAGTGGCCCAGGCTTGGCTCAAACTTGAAATCTTGCTGCCTCAGCCTCCCAGGATAGAATTGCAGGTGTGCAGCACCATGTCTGGCTAAGAATTTTCAAGAACTTTTCTTGCAAGACAGGTCTATTGGCAAAAAATTCCCTCAGTATATGCTTGTTGACTTTTTTTCTCCTTCACTCTTGAAGGATAATAGCATGGGATAAAACATTTTAGGGTGGTGGGACTTTTTCTCTTCAAACTTTGATTTTTGCCTCTACTCTCTTCTTGCTTATACTGTTTTGTGTCAGGGACTGATCCCAGAGGTACTCCACCACCACGTTACACCTCTATCACTTCAAATTCATTTTTTTTCTTTTTAATTTTAAGGTAGTACTTAGCTGTGTAGCCCAGGCTGGTCTTAAATTTGCAATCCTCCTGCCTCAGCCTCCCAAAAAGCTAGGATTGCAGGTGTTCATGAGCACTCTCAATGCTTGAAAAACCAGATGTGATTATTTAAAAACAGATTTCTTGCTGGGTGTGGTGGTGCACACCTGTAATCCCAGCACTCGGGAGGCTGAGGCAAAAGGACTGTTGCAAGTTCAAGACCAGCCTAGGCTATAAAGTGAGCTAAAGGCCAGCCCAAACTGCATAGTGAGACTCCCATCCTAGAAACACACACACACACACACACACACACACACACAACAAAACAAAACAAAACAAAACAAAACAAACCAGACTCCTTTTCTCCTGCTGCTGCTGTAAGAACAGGAGAGTTTTTTTCTGGTGGTTAATGTCTGGTTGAGCTCCTAGAAGCATAGGCATCCCCAATGACCAGTCACTTTTTAACTCAGCCACACTAGTTTTGTTTTTTGAGACAGGGTCTCACTATGTAGTTCAGGCTGTTCTGAAATTTGTGGTGATCCTCCTGCTTCAGCCTCCAGAGTGCTGGGATCACAGGGCACACCACCACACTTGGCTTGCCATAGATTCTTTAACATAGGTTCTAGATTGTCTCCTTCCAGGTCATCCCTGGTTGCTGAAATGGACACTATTCCAGTGAATGGGCCAATGAAGACACCCTTTACCTGCCTGTACCCCGTGGGCCGCCCCCAAGCCAAGGGCCCCTGCTGGGCCCGCCACTTGTCCGGAGCCTCCAGAGACCTGTCTGCTCGACACAGCCCGCTTTGGTTCTGGGAACACCGGATTGGTGGAAAAGGTAATGTAGTGTGTTAAGGTTTTCCAAAGCCAGCGTTCACAGGGGGTTTCCCAAGGCCACTGGTCACCCGGCTCACACATCGCTAGGAGGCAGGGCCTGGAGAGGGTGAGACAGGGTGGGGTGTGTGTGTGTGTGTGTGTGTGTGTGTGGCCTGCAGGGTGCCTCTGCCTCCCGGCTCCTCCCTTCTCCCTGCCAGGAGGTGGTAACCGGGGCGGGTGGGCAGAAGAGGCAGGGCCTGCAGGGTGAGTCTCCCTTCTGACTCCTCCCTTTCAACCATGCCCTGTGGTCAGGGAAGGACTAAGAGTTCTGAATCAGGAGCCAAAGTCAACTTCTCCTCCTGTAAATTACAGATGTCAGGTATTGTGTAGCAGCAAGGAGGAAGTAACTAAGGCAAAGTGACAAAGGAGAACTCAAAGGACATTAAGTGATAATTCTTTTCCTTTGGTACCGGGGATCGAACTCATGACCTCACGCTTGCCAGGCAGCTGATTAAGCCACTGAACTAAATCCCCAGCCCAGACATGAAGAGATATTAAAATATATAATTTTACAACAATCAGGAGGCCACTTTATAATAAAGGGGTGACTATAGCAAGTCTTTATGAACTGGGTGTATCTCATCCAAGTAGAGAAAACATAATTTATTGGAAAATACATGAAGAAGACATAGGCAGAAATGTAAGACCTGAGCCAGGTGTGATGGTACACGCCTGTCAGCCCAGCACTCAGAAGGCTGACGCAGGAGGATTGCCGCAGGTTTGAGGCCAGCCTGGACCACATAGTGAGTCAAGACCCGCCCGCACCATATAGTGAGACTCTGTCTCAAAAAAAAAAAAAAAAAAACCAAAACTGGGCGTGGTGGTGCACACCTGTAATTTCAGAACTTGGGAGGCTGAGGCAGGAGAATCATTTGCAAGTTCAAGACCAGCCTGGGCTACAAAGTGAGCTCAATGCCAGCCTGAACTACATAGTGAGATCCTGTCTCAAAAAGCAAAAATAAATAAATAAAAATAAAAGAAACCCTTGTTCCCTGCATTCTCCACACCAAATTCGCTGGAAGCTGGTGGGCTTCCCTTTGTTTCTGGGGTGCAGAATGTTTCTGTGAGGGAGACTGGAGAGGGGCTATTTTCCTCACATGTGCAGTGGAGTTTTGAGGTTGGACCTCACACTGAGCCACACCCAGGTCCCCAGGACCTGTGACTCCAGCATCCCGGGAACCTGGCAAGAGCTCCCAGCAACTTACTCCCTTGGAGAAGAAAGTTCCCAAGTTCTGCAGGACGAGAGTGACACAGTCACTGCTGGGCACATGAGCAGTCTCACTAAATTGCTCGTGCCAGGTTCAAACTTGCGACCCTCCTGCGTCAGTCCCTCAGGGTGCCTGCAGATGTGGATGTGGGTGCCACACTACTGCTCACCCCAGCTTCAGCTCTCTGTGGCTTTTCCGTCTGCAGCAGCTTGATCCGCAGGGGCCACAGCTGGAAACAGTGCCAGGGTCCTTCCAAGGGCATGTTGTGGACAAAGTGCATCTGTCCACGCAGAGGAACCTGCCTGGTGGCAGAAAGGGCCACACACACCTAAATCATTGAGCGGGTGACCGAGCAGCTAGATAGAGAGGGCTGTCGGGCCGTGGCTGCCAGCAGAGTGTGAGGCAGCCCTGCGGGGCGGGGCGGAGGCGAGGGCGAGGGCACCCCAGAGCGACGTTAACGCCTGATCTGCCCCGCCCAGGGCTCTGGGTAGACAGTCCTGGCTCAGCCTCCGGTTTAGATTCCTGATCTGTGTGAAACTGGTGTTTGCACAGGTTTTGAAATGGAGGTCTCCAATTCCTTTCCTGTTTCTCTCTCTCTCTCTCTCTCTCTCTCTCTCTCTCTCTCTCTCTCCTCTGTTTGTGCACTTGTCTCTCTGCCTTTCTTTCTTTCTTTCTTTCTTTCTTTCTTTCTTTCTTTCTTTCTTTCTTTCTTTCTTTCTTTTTCTTGTTTCTTGCCAGCATGGTGATTGAACTCAAAGCCTTCACCCTGAGGTTACGTCCTTAGCTATTTCTTATTTTTATTTTTTAAATTTTGACACACAGTCTTGCTAAGTTGCTCTATGTGTCACTTTCCCAGTGCCGGGACAAACTCCGCACCAGCACAACTTAAAGGAGGAGGGATTGTGTGTCTCACGGCCTCAGAGGGTTCAGTCCGGGGTTAGCTGCTGCAGGGCGGGAGCATCATGGCAGAAGGGCCCGATGGGAGAGAGCTGCTCACCCATGGCAGCCAGGAAGCAGAGACCAACCGGCTCCCCCAATCAACAGCACGTCAGCCACGAATCCATCCATGGGTGAATCCGCTGATGTCTGCAGCAGCCTGTGACCCAGTCACTTTCTGAAGCCCCGCCTCTGGACACCGGAGTATTTGGGGACATTTTAGATCCAGACCACTGAGTGGCTAAGTTACCTATGCTGGGCTGGAACTTGCAGTGTTCTTGGCTCAGCTTCCCCGAGTGCTGAGGTTATATTAGTTGGCTGCCACACCCAGCTACAGTGTCTTACTTTTTGTTAACACTTTATCTCCATATAAATGTGGTCATCCCGGCCCAACTTATGAAAAGGTTCATCCTTCCCTCCGGTGCCATAAATGCCACCTCTCTGTTGTGCAGCAAGTGTCCACACAGCAAGGGCCTGTTTGTGCTGTCCGGGAGAGCTAGTCCTCCCCTGTCATGGTCTTCTAGACTTGGGGTCGGCTATGCAGTCCAGGATGGCCTAGAACTCACACACCCTCCTGAATGCTGGGGTGAGAAGCGTGGCCACCGCACCTTGTCGGCCTTTCGTTTCTGTTTCCTTTTTTGCCCAAACACACTTCTCAGGCTCAACACCAAGTGGCGGATGAACTGGGGGTGCCGGTGGGCCTCCTTCCTCCTCTCCGATCTTATGGGCAAGCTGGCTGCCTCTGCCTGTGGCACAGGGGACACGGGAACTATTTCTGCCGCTTCCTGTCTCAGGCCCCATTCCACATAGGCCTGTGTCCCTGTGCCCGATGCGTCTGTGCCACTTATTAAGTGTGGTTCTTTTCACCTGAGACCTGGGCCCCATGGTGGCCATGCTGTGTCATTTTCCTGTGTGTTAACGCTTGCTCCAGCCTCTCCCCACCCCTCGAGGCTGTGCTTCCCCAGCGCAGGCGGCCGCAAAGGGTGTCCCCTGGGTGCAGCGTGGGCTGGACAAGCAACTGCCTGCAGCGGGGTTCGCTGCCCAGAGCCGTGATGGCCCCTTGGCGCGCTGCTCGGCGTCAGCCACCCGGAGCTCTTGCACTCCCTCCACGGCGACTGCAGCGCTCCTCTCCTGCACACACTTTTTTCTCTGAGTGTGTGTGAAATGGAACAATTTTATTCGGGAATATTTGGTAGATTTTGGTGAGGAAGTCATCTAGGCCTGGATTTTGCTTTCTGTTGTGGTTTGAGTCAGGGTGTCACTACCTATTCCAGGCTGGCCTCCAACTCACAGCGATTGTCCTGCCTCGGCCTCCCAGTGCTGGGATGACAGGTGCGGGCCTGTCACGTGGCCTGGAGTTTGCTTTGGACGGAAGATACTTAAGTACTAACACTGAGTATTTTGGCCTCTGGTTCTCTTGAGTCGATACTGGTCATTTCTTTTGCTAGGATTTGTTTACACTTTTTCTTTTTCTTTTGTAATACTGAGGAAGGACTGAACCCAGGCCTTGGTGCTTAGCTACATCTCCAGCCTGTTTTGTTTTTTAAATTTTTCACAGGGTCTCACTAAGTTGCTAAGTTGTGTAGGCAGAAGCCACAAGATCCTCCTGCCTCAGCCTCCTTCAGCACTGGCATTGAGTGTGGATGAAGGGCACAGCGTGTGTCTCTAACACCCTGATTTAGGCTCTGCACCGCTGTGAGGTTAGTGCCAGTGTCACCCACAGCAGCTTCTTCTGGTCCCTGCACGGGCTTCTTCAGAGGCCATTAGTTCTGTGGTGGCTCCCTCTTTGTCCTGTCACCCTGCTCCTGACAGCAGTACAGTTTACTGCCTGAAGTGACAGTGACAGGATTCTATGCCACATTGGTACAACTCCTTCCAAGAGGAAAAGAAAGCACATTTTCCTCAAGCTGATGCAGACCTTTGCCATGAGCACTGGACTTGCTTGCAGTAAATTTGATTTCCTTTTGTGATGGTGCTAGATATAGAACCCAGGGCCTTGGCACTGACTCCAGCCCCAGCCTTTATCTTTATGCTGAGACAAGGTCTAAGTATCCCAGGCTGGGCTCAAGTGATCCTCCTGCCTCAGCTTGCCAAAGCCATGTTATTATTTCTAGTTAAGGTTCAAAGCCAAGCATGGTGGCTCAGGCCCACGATCCCAGCACTCAGGAGGCTGAGGCAGGAGGATCTCAAGTTTGAGCCCAAATGGGCAACTTAGTGACTTGGCAAGACCCTTCTCAAGATAAAAAGGGCGGGGGATGGAGCTCAGTTCGAGGCCTTCCATCCTTCCCCGACATAAACAACCAAGCATCCCATACCTGGCTTTTCCCAGAGGCCTCTGGGACAGCGCGATCCAGGCATAGCCTTTACTCATCACAGCTGTGCTGTGGCTCTCAGGCCCTGACTTGTCTGCTTGAGACAGTGACACCATCCCTGCTGAGACTGAGCTTCCACAGGGTAGAGGTTTCTCCCAAGTTCACTGGCCCAAGCTGGCTGCCACCAGGGCCTGGAAAGTCCTGAAAGCTTCCTCCTCCTCTCCAGGAGGGCCAAGGGACCTTGGTGACAGCAGTTAACTCTTACTATGCTCTTCCCTGGCCCTGTCTGGCAGCCACAAGAGGTTCCTGATTGTGTCCCAGTGACAAAACTGACAAAGACTATTGGAACACTTGTCTTCCAGTCTAGCTGGGCATGGTGGAGAATCCCAGCCCTCAAGAGGCTGAGGCAGGAGGATCACTGCTGCCAATTTGAGGCCATCCTGGGCTCCATAGTGAGCTCAAGGCCAGGTGAGACCCTGTATCAAAAAAAAATGTTGCCTTCCAGTTTAAAACATGGAAGCCTGCAGGAGGCGTCCTATGTCCTCAGCCGAAGTATTAGAAGGCCTGATGGGGTACCCACCATGCCCAGGCTGCATGGCACTCCCCTGTGGCTGTGCACAGAGTCTCCATCGAGGGGACAGAGTCTAATGTTTGTGTCTCCTATGGAATGGTATGGTATTACAGAAGAGCCCCCAGGACAAGCGACTGCTGGGGGCAGAGGGGAGTCTGGCCTTTAGGGGAGTTGGTGGTGCTTGTGACAGACATGTCAGGGACCAGGCTGTGACGCCATTCACCTGAGGGATGCAGGCACCACAGGCAGCAGGCCCTGGCTGCTTCACTCCAGCACAAGGTTCCAGTGCCCCTGTTGGTCCACGACACCGGGGCCGCATGGGCAGCCATGGCGCAGCTGAGCACTCAGGGTGGCTCCAGCCAGGCGGAAATGGGTGCCCCCAGGGTGCCTCCTTTGCTTGACACCAAATATCCCCGGCAGGCAGACGTTTTAACTGGACACCCAAACGGGGCGCTGTGGCACACACCTGTCACTCCAGCATTTGGAAGATGAGGCAGGAGGATCAAAAACCGGAGAGACTTCAGGAGCTCAGCCGGCCTGTGCTACAGAGTGATACTCAAAAAAGTGAAATAAAACAAAAGATATATGATAAAAAGTGAAAAATCAACTCGAAGCTCCAATGCTGTAACAGTGAGGACAGGAAACTCCCAAGGGCAGCAGGAAGAAATCAGGGCTCGGCAGCCTCCGCTGGGATGGGACTAGCTGCCCCGAGGCCACAAGTTCATCAGGGCGGCTGAGTCCTGGCCAGTGTAGGCCCCTGTTGCAGGGACGGCAGCCTCCAGGGGGTGCTGCGCCTGGACAGAGGGGGGCCGCCAGAGCCTGTCATGCAGAGCCTCTAGGGACATGTGGCCAGAGTGTGTGGCCAACCCAGGGGTGCAGAAGCAACAGAAATGATAGGACTCTCTGGCTTCGGCCTTTCTGTGGTGTTCGTTAGTTTTTAACATTTACAAGTTGGTAAGATTTCAATTTCCAATCCAATATCCAAGTTCACAACTTATTTTGTATTCGATTTTTCTTTCTCTCTCCTTTTCTTCTTTCTCTTTTTTGAGATAGAGTTTCACCATGTAGCCCAGGCTGGCCTTGAACTTGTGATCCTCCTGCCTCAGCCTTCCCAGGGATGGGATTAGTGGTATCCCGCTGCCTGGCTTGTATTCTTTTCCTTAAAGAACAACCCCCCATCCATTGGTGAAGCACACCTGTCACCCCAGGATAGGAGGGGACATGAGTTCATGGCTAGCCTGGACCACACAGTGAGACCTCATCTAAAAACACAAACAAAGAAAAAGAAGAGGGAGGCCAGCAAGCATGTAGACCTTGACCCCTAAACACTGCAGAGGCCAGCTTTTCCATGGACACAGCAACCCACTTAGATACGTGAAATAAGTTAAAGAAGCTGATCTGGATCTCGTGGGGGGCAAGAGCATCGTGGTTTTGTGTGAGTGTGTAGTGCACATTTGTAAATGCTCAAAAAGACAGGGAGAAAAATGTTCAAGGAAATAACAGACCTTGGCAGTTACACGCTAATAAGTAAATGTAAAACATCTGTAAACTGCCATGTAAAACCAAAGAGACTGTTAGTAAAATCTAAGTCGGGGTCCTGTTTCCTAAACATAGCTTTTCCCTGAAAGAAAGAAGGAATTATACGTTGTCCTTCATTGTCTAAATGTCCTGCTCACTAAGTCACAGGGTAAGAAACAAGGAAATGTATGTTATTACAACAAACCGTTCTGAAGAACCTCTGAGGAATCCCTATTGTGTCACAGACCCATGCTAATATTTACAGGGCTTTAGCAACTCAGCAGAGCCAGGCGAGGCCCCGCACACCTGCGCTCTGGGAGGCTGAGGCAGGAGGATGATTTCAAACCCAGTCAGGGCATTTTAGGGACTTAGCCTCAAAATAAGAAACTGAAAATGGGCTGCGGTTAGAGCTCGGAGTGAAGGCCCCGGGTTCAATCCCTAATGCTGCGGGGGGGGGTGTCCAGGGGGTCCAGAAAAGAAATAGCACAGACAAACAGGGAAGTGCAGGCCAAGCTGGTGGGAACAGCAGCGCCCGGGAATCCCAAGGTGGCCCCGCCCCTTCTACCGCCAGCGGGCCAATGGGTGAGTGCGAACTTTGGGGGCGGGGTCACGAGTTCCCAATTGTGTGACTTTGGTTACAGGCCGCGGTTGTGGTCACATCCGAATAACAGGATCTCTCGTTTATTGTGATCCAAGGTTTTCCATCTCATTTGTAAGGCGTGGCATTGGTCATTCTCCTCTTGGTAAAGCCAGGAAAACCCTCACCTCCGAGTCCCTTATGGCGTGGTTGAAGACATGACATCTTTGTTGTCGCCTAAAGACACTTCTGTGTGGTTTCCTGTTCTATGGCACTAAGAGTCAGAATGCAAAGATTAGAGAGACGTTTATTATTAATTTCCTGTGTGTGTGTGTGTGTGTGTTTGAGGCAGGGTCTTGCTATGCAGTTCAAACTGGCCTTGAGCTCACTTTGTAGCCCAAGGCTGGTCTCGAACTCACAACAGTACTCCTGCCTCAGCCTCCCAAGTGCTGGGATTACAGGTGTGAGCCACCATGCCCGGCTTTATTATTAATTTGTTCTGAGAAACTTTAGTTAAGGGGCTTCCTACATTTCTGACGTTTCTGGATCCAGTATGTTATCATTTCTTACCCTAAACGGCTAAGGTTATGGAGCCGGGGACGTCTGTTGAACTAAACTGAGTCCCGATCGCCACTACTTTAGGGTTTTTACATGTCGTGACTCCGTGTTTGCGGTGTAGTGACCCATTGGTCACAGGGAGCTGTTGCAACGACTTCGTTCTTTTCTTTTCTCTTCCCTTCCCATCCTTCCTCTGTCCCTGTCTCTCTCCCTTGCTGCTTTTCCAGTTCCCACAATTGCAAGGACGCAGGCGCACCCAGAGTCCTTCCGGCGTGGAAGCGAGGAGGGCCTGGAGCGGCAGATTCGCCTGGGAAGCGCATTTTTCTGGCGGTGCTGGGACTGCAAGCAGGGTACTTCACGCTAGGCAACCTTCTAGCCCTGGGCCGCACCCCCAGCCCTGTAAAAAAATCCTATTTTTGGTTTTTTGAGACAAGGTCTCACTATGCAGTCAAAACAGGCCTTGAACTTGCTAGGTAGCCCAAGCTGCCCTCAAACTCAAGATCGTCCAGCCGCAGCCTCCTCAGTGCTGGAATTCCGTGTGCACCACCATGCCCCCTCGCTTATGTAGTCTTTGGGGAGGACGGGTACTGGGAACTGAACCTGGAGCCCTCGCACTGAGCTACATCTCCAGCCCCCTTGTTTATTTTTCTTTCTTTCTTTTTGTAATTTTGAGACAGGATCTCTCCTAGTCACTAAAATTCCCAGGGTGGGCTGGCTAGGACTTGCTAGTCTCCTGCCTCCTCGTCTCAGAAGGCTGGCACCACAGGCCAGCACCCCAGCCTCTGGCCTCCCGTGGTTTGGGGAATGAAGGAGTGGTGCTGGGAACTAGGCGCATAGGCTCCTGGTGATGCCACCAACACTGTCCCACCTGTATGTTCACACGCCCCTAATCTAGGTGTGTTTCAGTAAAAAGGAACAAAGCACTAGTCCAAGCTAGAATTTGGATAAATCTCAAAAACATGCTCAAAAGCCAGACACAAGAAGTCATGGTTGGCCAAGGATTTAGCTCAGTGGCATAAGCAGCTGCCTGGCAAGCTTGTGGTTGTGAGTTCGACCTCTGTTTTACGAAGAAAAAAAAGAAAAAGAAGTCGTGGTTGTATGATTCCTTCCACATGAAATATGTAGAAGGAAGCCAGGTATGTGGTGCATGCCTGTCGTCCTAGCACTCTGGGAGGCTGAGGCAGGAGGATGGCAAGTTCAGGCCTGTCTGAACAATTTAGCAAAACCTCATCTCAAAACAAAAACTAAAAGGGACTAGGGATGTAGCTCAGCTCAGTGTGAAGGCTCTGGGTTCAATCCCCAGTAAAAAAGAAAAAAAAGGAAGAAATGAAGGAAAAAGAGAAAAGAAAGCCCCAGAAAGGGTCAATTCATAGGTCCAGGAAGCAGCTGAGTGGTTGCCAGGGGTTGGGGAGCATGTGCCACCAGGAAAAACCAAGTTGAGGGATGCTGAGAATGTTCTGGAACTAGATAGAGTGGATGGTAACACAACATTGTGACTTTACTAAATACTACTGAATTGTACACTTTAAAATTGAAACCAGGCATAGTGGCATACACCTGTCATCCCCGAACTTGAGAGGCTGAGGCAGGAGGGTTTCTGAGAGTTGCAGGCCAGCCCGGGCTACATAATCAGACCCTCTAAAAAATAACATAAGTAGAAGTAAGATGTTTCATTGTGTGTTACGTGCATTGTACTGCACAGAGAGCCTGCAGGCTTTGGTACCCTGGGACGGCCTTGCGACACACCACAGTGCCACACGGCGTGACATCTCTACCCTGTGAATGCAGAGTACCACAATCTCGTGTCTATGAATCGCTCCAGTGATGTGTGAAATAGCTCGTCAGGCCCAAGAGAAGCGGCAGGAGATGGCCAGCAGGACACTGTCAACCCCACTACCAGATCACATCTCTGTGTCCAGGCTTATCATGGAGCACAGACATGGACACACCACTGTCACAAAGCCACCCTTCCTGACCAGAACCCCCAGTGACAACTGGTGACACCCTCTTCCTGTGCTGTGGGTTTCCTCCCGGACACGGGGATGACAGGGTGCCTGTCACTGCCCTTCCGCACAGCCTTTGCTGTGGGGCCCGGGGGCCTTCCAAGACCAGTGCCCTTCTGCTCAGGCAGGGCTTGTTCTGAGTGACACAAGGTGACACGTGCAGACTCGTGGTGGCTCCAGGGTGGTGCGTTCAGCCACACCAACCTGAGCAGCCTGTGAAGTGCTCATTCTTTCCTTTGGTTTTGGTTTGGGTTCTGGTTTTGGTTCTGGTTCTTTGAGACAAGGTCTTGTTGCATAGTGCAGGCTGGCCTTGAACTCACTGTGTGGCCTGGAACTTGAGGTGATTCTCCTGCCTCAGCCTCCCGAGTGCTGAGATGGCAGACGTGCACCACCATGCCCAGCATTCACCTTGACTTCTGTTTATTCAAATTAGAATACACTTACATAAGACCAGAGTTTCATAGCAGGTCTGGGGACAGTTGGCTAATGTGGGTGGCTGATGAAAAGCAAGCACCACGTCCCTCGTGTGTCCTTCCTGTGCCCCTAGGGACTGGCACTCTGAGACACCTGCATCAGGCCACCCCACGGCCTTATTGCTTCCTCAGCTGTATCCTCAGCAACCGGAGTGCGAGGTCGCTTGTGAAGGCAAAGTGTGCAGCAGCAGACTGAGACCCAGCGGCCCCGCAACAGCAACCGCAACCGGACTGAGCTTGGGCTGGGAGGAAATGGGCTGGAGCCACCCTGATGACCTGGGGGTCACAGCCTCAACAAAGGACAGGCGTCCCCTGGCCTTAACCTGTTATGGAACAATGAGAGTAAACAACACATCTTGTTGCACTGGGACAAAAGGCCAGATAGATAAAGGAAATAAACCCACAGGGCAGCAGATAAAGCTAGCTTGAGGCTGATCCGGATGCCTGCACAATAGCAGAGGAGGCTACCACACTAGGTGGCTCCAGGAGGCAGTGGCCTGCAGTCCACAGTCACTTCGGATTCCACAAGGATTCCTTCTCTAGGCGGAAAACAATGAAAGGGAGTTGGATGCTGTATTTCTATATCCTGCCAATAAATTTATTTTTTATATATATATAGCATACATTTTTATCTGATTCCCACTGTGAATTAAAATTTTAAAAATTAACTGGTCCACAGATTGAACCAGTGATCTCAATAGAGCTTTGTGGGCACTGTGGTGTGCTCCTGTAAGTCCCTGCTATTGCGGAGGCTGAGACAGGAAGAACTTTTGAGACCACGAGTTCAAGGCCAGCCTGGGGCACAGTTTGAGACCTAGGCTTGATGAATAAACAAACAAAAACAATGAGACAGTGCAAACATACTAGCACCGTTCTGGTTAAATTTATTTTATGCATGTTTTACCATGGTTTGTTTTTACTTTAAAAGAAAACAATGCCGATCAGATTTCTGGCCCCAGGTAGGAGGAGGAAGAGAAGCAAACCGGGATTATCTCAGTTCTCTCAGAAGCATAAAGACCAGAAGAGGCATGAGACACCCCCCCCCATAACTTTTGTGAAATAGGAAAGCGGATCCCGCCCCAAACTCCACAGTGGGGACTAGAAGAAGCCACTGGTCCCTTCGCAGGCATCAGGTTCTCGGGGACGCACCAACCGACCAGGACACAGAGCGTGGGGCCCTGCCTGACCCACGGATGCGAGCGGCTGCGCCAGCAGAGGGCGCCCGACAGCCAGCATCGGCGACAGCGGGGAGAAGCTGGGAAAGAAGCCAGCGCGCAGCGGCCTGGGCTTGGACAAACTCAAACCGCTAAGGAAAGGCGAGGCCTCGGGAGTTGCTCTCCGAGTTCCCCCGCGCGCCGAGCCAGAGACTTTCCCGGCTCGGCGGGCTTGAATCCGTTCCGGTTCCAAATTCTGATGTGTCTTGGGTTGGCTGCAGGGAGCCCCTGCGGGCCCCCTCCCGTGTACTTTTGCTCTCCTCACCACTTTGTGACAGCAGAAATACTCTGGCCTCACTCTGAACTTCTTTGTAAATTCTTTGTTTTTGAGACAGGGTTTCATTATGTAGCCCAGGCAGGTTTTGAACTCACGGGGATCCTCCTGCCTCAGTCTCCTACATGTGGAGCAACTGGCCTACACCACCGCAGCCTGGTTTGAACTCCTTTTGACAGCTAATAGGAATCATCTGCACATGCGAGTGTTAAAAAGTGAGTCGGCGTGCAGCTCCCAACACACAGCCCTGCTCCAGCTCCTACTTCCTCCGCACGTGGTCCTGGGCCTGGCCTGTGGTGCTGGTATCTGCTGTCCTTCGTCCCCCAGTGCCAACAGCTCAGCCTGAGCACCCCAGGTAGGGTTGGCTGCAGTCTTGGGCTACCGCTCCCCACTCCCCACCAAGGGTGCCGGAGTCCCAGGGGATTAGGAAATGACTGCCTGGGACACGGTGGCATGTGCCTTTCATGCTAGCACTCGGGGAGAGGACTCGAGGCAGAGGACTCTCAAGTTTAAGCCCAGCCTGGGCAATTTAGTGAGAGCCTTTCTCAAAATAAACAACTGCAAGGGCTGGGGATGCAGAGCACTGCTAAGAGAGTTCACTCTCCAGTGGCACAAAGTGGGGAGAAGAGGAAGAGGAAGAAGATGATGACAAGAGGGCAAGAGACAGACACTGCTCCCTGGGACAGCCCAGCTTCAAAGCCAAGTCCAGTCTGCGGCGGGCCTGGCTCAAGTTTGAGGGAAACCGCTCACACTTGACACTCACCCTGTGGTCACACCGAAGACCGCTGCGCGGGGGAAAAGCTAAGGCTTGTTTCTGCGTCCAACTGTAAATAGGGGTCATGTCTGGCATGAAGCATTTTTGTCAATTTCAATTTTTAAAAATCAATTTAAAAACTGGGTACAGTCTTAAGGGCCGCATAGACATCTTCAGCTTTGGGCTCAGGGCCGTCTGGCCTGAGGACCTGCATTCTGTTTCTTCTCAGTGTGTTCTTTCACTCTCCCTCATACAATCTGTGTGCTTCTCAAAACATAAATAAAACTAAAAACTGGGTGCAGGGGCCCAGAATGTAGCTCAGTTGCACAGTGCCTGCCTGGCAAGCGCAATGTCCCGAGCTTAATTCTGTGTACTAAAAACAACAAACAAACAAACAAACAACTGGGTGCAACGCCAAGCATGGTACAAAGGCCCCTGGTTCAATCCCTGATAATAGCTCACGCACACACACACCTGTAGGCCCAGGAGCAACAGAGGGAACTCAGCTACAAAACTCAACTTAAAAACAGAAAGAAAGAACTCAAAGTAACTCTGAAGTCTTTGCCTAAATATGGTGTCATGATACTGCAAACTAGGGAACCTTAGGGTGCCTTCTCCCTGGCAACCATGTGTCACAACACTGAGCAGAACTGGGGGTGCTGACGGGTTTCTACCCATTCACTTTCTGGTGAGTTGCACTTGGACCCTGAGTGGCCTTTGTTGCCCTCTTGGGGTGAGCCCAAAAGGCATGGGCTTAAAAAGCAATCTGAATTGTTGAGTGAGTCCCAAACCCCATACAGCTGGGTGTGGCGGCACACACCTCTCATCCCAACACTCAGGAGGCTGAGGCCAGAGTACCACTACAAGTTTGAGGCCACCCTGGACTATCTAGTGAGTTCAAGGCCACCTGAACTACATAGGAGATCCTGTCTCAAAAAACCAAAAAACAAACATGACAGACCTGAATGTATTCCCAGCACAAGGCAAAGGCAACAGGTGGCCCTTAGTGTTTAGTGAAAGAAGCCAAACACTAAGGATGAACTGCAGCAAAGTGGTTCTAGGAGGTACCTGGAGTTGCCGAGGTCACCACAAGCGGGACACCGAAGGCAGTGGGAGTGGGGAGCCAGGGCTTCATGGAGCTGGTCGGGGTAGTGACACCACTTAGCTGCAGGGAAGAGGGTGCGTTTCGCAATGTGCGTGTTTTACCATCCAAGGCAAAGAGGCAGGTCTCTGTCCTCTAACTGCATTAGCCATGGCTGTGGGTGACAAAACTCCTGGTCCAGTGGACAGGGCTGAGGGCTGAATGAAGGTGACAGGAGGCTGGGGACCCTAATCAGCTCAGCCGGGGCAGACGGCACAGCAGGAGAGGAGGCAGGATTAGGGACAGCCTGACATCTGACCTCCTGTCCCCATAAGCATGCGCTTGTCCAGATGCGGGACTCCGGGCCTCTGCGGGGGCGGGCTAAGCTGCTTTAGGCTAGTCGGGCTCTGATCGCCTGCTAGCCCCAATCCTCGATTAGCACCGGCCCCCGCCATTGCTGGGTCAAGCCCGGTCCTCAGACCCCCACTTGAGTGACCCCCTTTGTCCCCAAAGCTCACGGGCAGGGTGGGAAGATCATCGGCCTCGGGGTCCCCAGTGAAGTACAGTTGAAAGAGCAGAGGACAAAAGGCCGAGGCAGGAGGATCACCTAAATTTTCAGGCCAGCCAGGGCTCCATAGCAAGTTCAAGGCCAGCCTGGTTTATATAGCAAGACCTTGTCTAGAACAACAGCAAATAAATAAAGGCAGAAGAGGAGAACACCCTCACCCTGACTTCCTGCAGTCCCCGGTGTTAGTCCCTCATCCGGCCCCCCGGGGCTCCCTGAGTGAGAGCTGATTGGGGGTGGGGGTGTCTGTGCTGGCACCAGCCCTGGCCAGCCTGCCACGGGCGCGCTGTGTAGCATCTCCTGGCTGAGATAAAGTGACGACTCTATGGTTCATGTTTTGAGGAGCTGCCAAACTGTTTTCCATGGTGGCTGCACCACTCACGATCTAATGTTTGCTCATGGGGGGGCGGGGTTACTGGGACTTCAACCCAGGGCCTGATTGATGTATGCTACGCAAGCTGAGCTACATCCCAGCTCTAATTTTCTTTCTTCTTTCTTGTGTTTGTGGGGTTTTTTCTTTTTTTTCTTTTTTTTTTTTTACTTGCTTGTCTTTAGATAGGCTCTCACTATGTAGCTCAGGCTGGCCTCAAACTCACAGTGATCCTCCTGCCTCAGCCTCCTGGGTGCTAGGATGACAGGCATGCACCACCAACCCTGGCTTCCAGCCCTAATTTTCATCACCCATGAAGAATTTCCTGCACCCTACTAAGGACTCCTCCCCATGCCCTCACCTGCCTGTTGTGGCAGTGACTGATCCAAATACTCCATTGGCTTTGGTGTCTGGCTTCGCTCATTTAGTGCCACGCATTAAGATTTGGTCACAGTGCAGCTTGATCAGCTCTCTTCCTTTTTCGAGGCTGAATAATGGTCTGTCGATGTTTACTTCCTCTATTAATGGGTTGTTTCTCCCTCATGGCTTCCCGTGAATAGTGCTGCTATGGCTCCCCACGTACAAGCTCTTAGGTGGACTTGTGTCCCTGTGACAGGGCAGTGGCAGCACTCTTTCCTTCTGTTCCACAGTCCCTAGCCTGGCACCTGGCATTTGGCAGGCACTGGCTCATCCTAGAGCTGTCTTTACTGCTGGAACCAAGCAGGGCTTCCCCCGGCTCTAGCCCCAAGCCCGGCAGCCGGGGCTCCATTGTGCCCCAGGAGCGGCTGTCTCTCTAGAAGCCCCAAAGACTAGGCGGGCATTGAGCTGTGCTGCACTGGCAGAGGCACTGAAGGAGCAGGGAGCAGGGCTCCAGAGAGAGAAACCAAGATGGCATTCTGGCCCCGTGGCACCCCAGCTGTCTGCAAACTGTCACCAAGGAGACAGTGGCCTGGCAGCCTTGGGAGAGGGTGCACAGGAGCAGGCAGGAGAGGTGCCCACTGGCATGGCACACAAGTATCTACTGGGCCTCACATTGCCAGGTCTCCGCAGAGAAGAGGGACTGCTGGGTGTGCTGCTGCACTCTGGAGGCTGAGGCAGGAGGGTCACTGCAAGTATAAGGCCAGGTTGAGCTACATAGTGGAACTTGTCTCCAAACAAAGCCAAAAAAGAGGGTGGGATTTGAGGCTGGGGCTACCCTCCTCCAGCACCCCACCTGGAGGTCCCACCTGGCACTGCCCAAGGGAACGTGAGCCAGGGCAGGTGGGCTCCAAGTCGAGTCTCTGCAAATCCTTCTGAGCCGCCCGCCCTTGCTGGCTGGCCTGAGGGGATGTCTAAGTCTGCGCCCAATTAAGGGATCAGAGGGCAAAGAGTTTGGGAGCCTCTGAGGTGAGTGCCAGCTGATCCCACAGGGGTATAAAGCATGGTGCCTCCCGCAGCGTGCAGGGACAGGGCCTTCGCAGCCATGGCCCAGCGCTGGGGCCCCCATGCACTCACAGGTGCACAGGCACAGGATGCCCACGAGGACAGCACTCGGGCGAGCTTGTTTACCTACACCAACAGCAACAACACACGAGGTGAGCGGGCGCCGGCCACGCCGGCCAGCCCTCCCCAGGGAGCCACTGTGGTTATCGTCTTATGTATTTATTTTTCTTGCCTTTTTGAGTCAGAGTCTTGCTATGTAGCCCAAGTGGCCTCAAACTCATGGCGCTCCTGCTGCCTCAGCCTTCAGAGTACTGTGGTGGCAGGTGTGAGCCACCACACCTGGCCACATAGGCTCAGTTTACAAATTTGCAAGCCACATAGGTTTATCTGTGCAGGCTTTGAGAATTCATTCCCAAAGAGTTCGCTGACTCCCTCTGCACACCCAGAGGTTGCCTAGCAACTTGAGGATCTGCTTGCCTTGGGCTTCCAGGAGTCGGAGCCTGAGGCGGGGGTGGAAGCTGAGGCTGGGGTGGGCAAGACACATTCCCATGCCCTTCCCGGAAACCCTGCCAAGGCCTCAAGAGAGCTGTTCCCGCAGTTCCCTCTCCAAGCGACTGCCACAGTTAGTGGCCCCAGAGCCCTGGATGGCCCAGGCCCAGTGAGGCACACGTTCCTGTTCGGATGCCAGGGGATTGAAGGGCTGCAGTCTACCCCGTGCGTCCCTATCCCCGAACTGTGTTGCGCCTCACTGTGAACCAGCGGGGTTTGTGTTTGTGTCTCCTTTGTCCCTACCGTGAGTCAGAATGGAGCTGTGTGTCATTAGCTGCTGTTACAACACAGATCTGCCCACACCCAACACTGCTGCCCAGAACGATTACCCTGAACCTGTCATCTGGCCAGGCCACCTAGGTTGTGTGATGAAGCCAGTGAGAATTTGTCCCTTACCACTGTCCTTCTTGACAGGATCATGCCTCTGGGTGGCTTGGCTCTTGATATTCAGGGGTTTGAGTCTAAACGCCCCACCATGGGACCACGGTGGTAGCAGCAAGGCTCCAGGGGAGTCCCGAGGGTCAGGCCTCCTCAGTGCCAGCTCTAAGGCCTCTGTATCTGGAAGTGGGTGGCCAGGGAGAGGATGCAAGTGGGAGAGGCCTGCTGGGCAGAAGGTGGGGTGCAGGAGAGGTGGGATCAGGGCACCGCACAGGGGTTCTGTCCCCCTATCATATCGCAGGCCCCTTCGAAGGCCCCAACTACCACATCGCACCCAGGTGGGTGTACCACCTCACCAGCGCCTGGATGATCATCGTGGTCATCGCGTCCATCTTTACCAACGGGCTTGTACTGGTGGCCACCATGCGCTTCAAGAAGCTGCGCCACCCGCTGAACTGGATCCTGGTGAACCTGGCAGTTGCTGACCTAGCAGAAACAGTCATCGCCAGCACCATCAGCGTCGTGAACCAGATCTATGGCTACTTCGTGCTGGGCCACCCTCTGTGTGTCGTGGAGGGCTACACCGTCTCCCTTTGTGGTAAGCTTGGCTGGGTGGCCCCATGTGAATAGGGAAACCTGTGCCCCTGGTTTTCCAGGGCCAAGATCACAGGGCAGGAGGGGGGACCACAGGCATAAGGGTTGTGTAGGCCTCCAACTAAGCACCACTTTATTTCTTTCTGGGATTTTTTGAGATCGAGTCTTGTTATGTAGTGCAGGTTGGCCTTGAACTGACTGCAGCTCAGGCTGGCCTTGAATTTGTGATGATCCTCCCACCTCAGCCTTCCAGGTGGTGAGTTTAGGATGTGCACCATCACACCATGCTCCTCGATATGAGTCTTAGCCACAAATTCTGCCCAAGTTTCTGTGCCACAGATATCTTCGGACCTCCAGGAATGTTTCAAATGCAAGCGATGAGATCTATAGTCACAAGAGCAGCTGATTACTTTGAAAACCAGTTTCCAAAGAAAGTATTGTTGTTGTTGTTGTTGTTATAGTTTTTGAGACAAGGTCTTGCTATACAGTCAAGACTGACCTTGAACTCACTCTGTAGTCCAGGTTGGCCTCAAAATTGCAGAGATCCTCCTGCCTCGGCCTCCTGGGTACTGGGATTACAGGTGTATGCCACTACACTTGGCTCTCAGATTATTAATAATAAATAATTTTCTACAGAAACAAGGCCTGCCTTAAAAAAAAATTCCAGGGGATTGGGGATTTAGCTTAGTGCCACAAGTGCCTGCCTGGTAAGCAATCATGAGGTTTTGAGTTCTATTTCTGGTACAAAAAAAAATTCCAAAACAACAAAAAAGAAAATCTCACTGTTAAAAGTATTTACTATTAGAAATATTAGTGACAGGAGCAGTGTAGTGAAGAAAGTGGGTGAGACTCTGAAAAGTCGCCACTTCTAGAAAGGGGCATGAGAATCATGCCTTCTGCAGGTGGCCCCACCAGGGGAGCCAGGGACACTGGTGCACTCATCCTGCATAGAAGAAACCGGGAAGGGCGCCCGTCTCCTCACTCCTGTGCCTGCTCCTGCTCCAGAGAGCACTTGAGGCAAAGGGGGAGGTGGGACGAAGCCACAGGGGTCATAGGCGAGGGCCAGGTCTGCACGGGAGGCCACCTGCTGGGAGGGGACCCCCCCCACCCCCGACACTGCCCACCGCGGTGGGAGCCTTCTCTCTCCGCTTGGGCTCCAAAGCCCTGCTCCTGTCCCCGCAGGCATCACAGGCCTCTGGTCCCTGGCCATCATCTCCTGGGAGAGGTGGCTGGTGGTGTGCAAGCCCTTTGGCAACGTGAGGTTTGACGCCAAGCTGGCCATAGTGGGCATCGTGTTCTCCTGGGTGTGGTCTGCCGTGTGGACGGCCCCGCCCATCTTCGGCTGGAGCAGGTAAGAGCGCCAGGTGCCGGCAGGAGAGCGCATGCGCAGTGTGGAGCTGTCGGGGTTCCGGCCTCCCGCAGACCCTCGGAATCCACGTCACTGGTCGGGCTGGTGTCCGTGGTGTGGCAGTGGTGTGACCGAGTGAGACGCAGCCTCACCTTCCCTCTGAAAGAAAACACCCAGAGAGCAGCGATGGCTGCGTGGCAGACTCTGTGAAAGTGCCAAATGTCATGGCGGCAGATTGCATGCTGTGTGTATTTTACCAGTACAAAGCCAGGCATGATGGTGCACATCTGTGATCCCAGCGCCCTGGGGCCATGGCAGGAGGGTCGCAAGTCTGAGCCCAGCCTGGGCCACTTAGCAAAAGCCTGTCTCAAATGGAAAATTACAAAAGAGCTGGGGAAGTACCTCAGCATGAGGGCCCTGGGTTCCATCCCCATTTTGGGAAAGGGAGAGAAAGAGACAGAGACCTAAAAATGAACAAACACATCGAAACCATACACAGGGATTCTCTCGGAACGGTGAGAGACCCTGGGGCAGAGGTGGCGGCCACATGACGCACCGTCTTCTCCGCAGATACTGGCCCTATGGCCTGAAGACGTCCTGCGGCCCCGACGTGTTCAGCGGCACCTCATACCCGGGTGTGCAGTCCTACATGATGGTGCTCATGGTCACCTGCTGCATCATCCCCCTCAGCATCATCGTGCTGTGCTACCTGCATGTGTGGCTGGCCATCCGGGCGGTGAGGCCTGAGTGGGGGCAGGGACCCCAAGGGGGGGCATCCTCAGCCCCTCTGGTGCCCCCGGGGAGCACCAAGGAGTAGGCTCCAGGGGCCACTGGCCCATGACTGATTCCCCGTCCTGCCTCCAGCTGTCCAGCCTGAGGGCCTGACCCAGTCCGCAGCCACCTCCAGCCAGGCGGGGCACTGAGGCTGGGTCTCCCCCATGACATTTGCTGCTCTCCATGTTAACTGCGGGGACCCGGCTCATGATTACCTAGTGGGGGCCGCAGCCAGCAGTCCTGAGCCAGGACCCACTTACTGGTGCCCAGGCATCTGGTCTCACAGGCCTTCTGCACCCCACATGGCTGGCTGACCCCGGGCCTCAGGTGGCCACCCTTGCCCCTGCCCACAGAGCTGGAGCCCTGGCATCCCACCAGGCCCCCTGCCACGCCCTCCCTTAGCCAGAGCAGCCCTCCCTGCTTCCTGCCAAGCTTGCGCTGCTGCTCCCTGTCCTTGTATTCTGTGGCTGTGTGTGCACATGTGCAAGCGCCCCTCGCATGCCTGGCAAGTGCCGCGCAGCAACACCCCAGTGGCCTGCTAAGAGCAAAGGAGCTGGGTAGTGGACACTGGCAAGGGTCAAAGGTGGCAAAGGGCTGCTAGGGTCTGGCTCTGAGGCCCGAGGTAGATCCCACTGACCATGGGCGGCAGCCAGCCGGCCCCCTGGCCCAGTCACTCTCTTCGTCTCCCGCACCCCGTGACTCGCAGTCTGAGCAGCAGAGCCCAGGCTGTGTCCCCACTTACTGGCCTGGCTCCCACAGGTGGCAAAGCAACAGAAAGAGTCCGAGTCCACCCAGAAGGCCGAGAAGGAGGTGACGCGCATGGTGGTGGTCATGGTCCTAGCCTACTGCCTCTGCTGGGGGCCTTACACCTTCTTTGCATGCTTTGCCACCGCGAACCCTGGCTACTCGTTCCACCCTCTGGTGGCTGCCCTACCGGCCTACTTTGCCAAAAGTGCCACCATCTACAACCCTGTCATCTATGTCTTCATGAACCGGCAGGTGAGCGAACTCGGATTCCCGTGGAACAGAGTGCAGAGCTCTTGGGGTTCCTGGGGGACACTCCACAGGGTCCTGCCGCCAGCTATTTGTCTCTGGCCTGCAGGGGTCCCTGGATGCAAGCGCTCTGCCCTGGGGCACTCCTCGTGCTTACAGACCCCACTTTCTCCACCCTTTCCACTCACAAGCCCTAGTCCTCCGGCTGGCCCTGGAAGCACAGGCGGGCCCTCTGGGCTGCCCTGGACTGCAGCTCGACTGCCTGCATGGACTTGCAGGTTACTTCAGGAGGATGTGCCAGAGGGCGGGCTGCAGCAGCAAGCAGCCCTCCAGTCCTAGACCCTCCTGGGGTTATAAGGTGTTTTCTTGTCACGTGTGTGAGTTGGGGTCTTCTTTGTAGGGTCACACGGGCCTTGAACTCACTATGTAGCCCAGGCTGATTTCAAACTCGCAGTAATCCTCCTGCCTCAGCCTCCTGAGTGCTGGGACAACAGCGTGCGCCACCACACCCAGTTTTCTCTGTTTCATTTGTTTTTGTGCTGAGGCTGGAGCGTGTGGCCTCAAGCACACTAGGCCTCGCAGCTGCCCCACGGCTCCGCCCTGCCGAAGGCACAAAGCAGCGCCCTTCCTCACACTTCAGAGCATCCTGCAGCCAGCCCTGTGCCTGCGCAACCGCCACCTTCACTAGGTCTTAGGGCCGGCTGTGCCTCAGAACTGGACCCACCCTGGGCACAGCACTTCCCGATTAGCTCCCTCTCCCCTCCGAAAGCCCCTCTGTGGCAGATGTCTGCACTTCTGGGCTTGGCAGGCTTTCCAAGAGGCCTCCGCTGCTCCAGGGTCACCGCATCTTGCACTACGGAAGGGGAGCCTGTGGTCTGGGTACAGCCCAGAACACAGAGCCTGGCGCAGCAAGGGTGCGTGGTGAGGTCGATGCTGACTGAAGTCCTCAGCCGTCCATCCCTGACAGCCTTGTGGCTGCGTGGTCCTGCCAGCTATCCAGTGCTCGTTGACCCTGGCACTGGCACCTTGCCCTGTGGAGCGTTGCGGTGACGGGAGGGGCTGAAATACGAAGACACTGCCCTGCTCCGCCACGGGTCTCAAAGCTCTGTGGTTGGCATGGTGCTGATGTGAGACTTGGCTGAGAAAGGAACAGGCCTAGATGATGCCAAGGGTCACGCACTAGTAGAGCAGACCCTGCTGGTGCAGGAAATGGTGGTGGCTACAGTGTCCTTATCTTGAGCCTGGTTATATCCTTGTTCCCTAAAATGTCTCCAAGTGCTGGGCATGGGTACATACCTATAGCCTGCTACTTGGGAGGCTGAGTCAGGAGGATGGCGGTCGCCATGATGATCACCCTGTCTCAGCATTCTAAGAGGGCCAGGGATAGAGCTCAGTGGTAGAGCACACACCTCAAATAAGGGAGGCCTGGCCTTGATCCCCAGGACCGCCAGGACAAACAGATGGGTTCAGATGCCTCTGAGCCTCCAGGCAGACATCTGGCACCACATGTGCACACTTTTGCTGGCCCAGAGGAGGCCTGGACAGTAGAGATGAAGTCCTGCGGGCCAGGTTGGTGCCGAGGGCCCTCTGCCATCCATGAGTGTGGGGCAGGCCTTGGCGTTCCGCAGCCCCAAGGCACACTACTCCTATCTCTGCCTTCTTCCCTGGGCCTGGGCTGTGGTGTACAGAGGCTCCTCTCCCCAGGATGGCAGGACCTCAGGTTTCGTGGCACTGGGGGGTCAAGGCCAGCAGTGCTCCACCACTGAGCTCTGCCCGCAATGCTTGGTATTCTTTATTTTGAGACAGGGTCTTGCTAAATTGCCCAGAATGGCCCTGAACCTGCCATTTTCCCATCTCAGCCTTCCAACGTCATCTTAACACTTGCACACAAGGACTCACTCACAGGTTCCAGTGGCTAAGATGCAAGCACAGCTTTTGGGGGACACAATTGAACCCCCAACAACTACCAGCAACTGCTGAATTCAGTGACATGAGCGACTAGCCTGTGTGCACAGAGCGACCTGAACCTCCCTTGCCCCACAGACAGGAGTGGGAGTGGGTTGAGGAAAAGCATTAAGTCACCCGGTGGCCTGGACCTGCCTGCTGTGCTGAGTGACACTTTCTATCCTTCCAGTTTCGAAACTGCATCTTGCAGCTTTTTGGAAAGAAGGTCGAGGATAGCTCTGAACTCTCCAGCACCTCCAGGACAGAGGCCTCCTCTGTGTCTTCCGTGTCCCCTGCATAAGGGCTGCCCCCCGCAGCTCCGGCCCCCTCTTCCCCTTTCTTTCCATCCCTGTGAAATAAATGGAATTGCTCTTTGCCAGAAGCAACCACGTCACAGGCTGCCACCGCCTGGGGCCCTGAGCTGCTGCACTCCGGCGCGGGTCTGGAGAAGGGGCAGGGGAGGCAGAGAGCAGTGCGAATGGCCTTTAATCTCCAGCACCTGCCTCTCCAGGAGGCACTGCAGAAGGAAGTGCAAGGCGGGCGGGTGTCTGCTGCTGATGGGGGGGCAGGACATGGGACGGGACTCAGGTGGTGAGTATCACTCCAGCCTTGTGAGGTCCTCCTGAGGAAGGCTTGGCATTCTTGGCATCCGGCCTCCACCTGGAAGGGATCCACACCTGCCAGTTTGTGGCGGCAATGACATGTCGCTTCTGCCAGGCCAGGGCCCCAAGGGCGAGCAACATGAGCACGGTGCACACGCCCAGGCGCCTGCTGGCCCAGGGTAAGGGGCAGGGGCTTATGGTGGACACGCATGCCAGGATGACACAGGTGAGGACCAGCAGCAGGCTCATGAACCGGAGCAGAAGCTCCCTAGGGCGGCTCCGGAGCCATGCTGTCACCTCCACCTGGGTGCTTTGCTGCAGGGCCTCCAGCTTGGCCAGCCGACTCTTGAAAGCCTCCAGGACCTCCTGTAGGCAGCAAACATACACGTGCATGCCCTCCTAAGGACAGAGCTGGCCCAGCACGGCGGAGGCTGAGAGACCAGTGGGTAGGGGCCGACTCAGGGCAGGAGGAGGAGATAGGGGTCCAAAGAGGGTGCAGAGCAGGAGGCCAGGGTGAGGCCCTCCCTGCATCAGCAGCACCTGTGTCTGCCTCCGGGGGTGACAGTTCCCACCCCAGCTCTTCAGGCCACAGGCTCCACCCTCCCATACCAGCCACACTACCAGGCAGTGGCCTGGGCAAAGAGAAGGACTCTGCAACAGCAAAGCTTCTGGCCTGGGGGGGCAGTGGGGAGGGGCTCTCTCACCCATATTTCCTTGGCCTGCTCATAGGACAAGTAGGCCATCTTCTCTCCCGTGCAGGCCAGGCCCTGCTGGAAGTGACAAATCTCATCCCGATGCCTCTGCAGGTGGCCATCCCGCTGTTCCACCACCAGCGTGTGTCTGGGGAGCAAGAGACACAGGGGCAGGCTCAGGCCCTCGGGGTGCTCCTTGTCTTATGGGGGCCCACCTCCCAGCCCCTTCCCATCTGGGCTCCACCAGAGAGGCTACCTCCTGTCACAAGCACACTGTCGGCTCTGTCTTCCACCTAGGGTCTCTCTAGTGACTGCCCTGCAGGGCTCAACTTGTACACGGCCAGGGCCACCCAAAATGCAGAGCTCCCAGGCCCAACATTTCTTCCATGGAAGACAACACAGTGTGTGATGCCACTGACACGCAGTGTCCGAAACTGAGATGGGCAGATGTGAGGCAAGGCCAGGGCAGGGCCAGGAGTGACTGCTACTGCTCTCAGGATTCTTTGGGGCGTGACAAGACAGCAAGGGTGACTGAATGACTTTGGGAATTCATGAAAACCTACTGGACTGTACCTTCAAATGGATGAGCTTGATAGGGCACAAATTATATTTCAATACAGCTGTCATTTAAACAAAACAAAAAGCCTGGTTGTAGTCATGGGTGCTTATCTCAGTATATTTAATAAAAACTACTGAAACGCAGTTAACATGGTGTATTTTGTGACATGCAAATGGTATCTCAATAGATATGTCAGAAAAACACAAGTAAAACACCACCTGTTGTGTCTGTAAACACTGAGTATTGAAAGGATGAAAACATGCATGGACAAGGTAAGCAAATGAAGCCAGATGTGGCCACACACACCCGTCATCCTAGCACTTAGGAGGCTGAGGCAGGAAGATCGAATCAAGTTCTAGGCCAGCCTGAACTACGTAGGGAGACCCCATCTCAAAAAACAAACAAACAAACAAGCAAACGAGGCCAGTGAAGCTGGTGGATAGGGGTGTGTGGGGGGCCAGAGCTCCTTTGGAGCCTCTAAGGGTTGAACACAGGCTTTCATGCATGCATGGCAAGCGGTGTGCAAAGAGATGGGCAAGCAAGGACTCTGACTGGGCCCCCCAAGGACCTGCCAAACTCTCACATGGAGAAGCCCAGCTCACCTGCTGGAAGCCAAGCTGTCAGAAGCTAGCCACAGTGTGTGGGGTCTGAAAGGTCCCTAGAGGCTCACATGTGGCAGGATTGATCCCTAAAGCAAGCAGTGCTCAGAGGGAACCTGGAGAGGTGCCAGGTAGATGAGGCCGGGATTCAGGGCGCCATCAGGAGGGGTGGGAGGCGCCTACTGGGAGGAAGCAGGTAACTCCAGGTTGTGCCTGTGCAGTATCTCATCCCCTCTTGGTGACCTTGGTGAGCAGCTCTCCTCTGCCAGGCCCTCCTGCTCCAATGTTTCTGCCTCGCCACAAGCCCAAAGGCAGTGGGTCCCACAGTCAACGTGAAGCTTCTGAACCTTGGGCCACAAGCAAACTTACTCCCTTTGAGTGGCCCAGCATGGCAATGGACAGCTGACTAGCATGGCAGCTCCCAACAGTGCACTGCAAGGACCATTCCACTGGGCTGGGCCCCAGGTCCTGGAGGAGAAGAGCTAGTGACAAGAGGGCTAAGGTTGCACATCAGAGGGGATCGTGGCATCGTGCCAGCCCCCCAAATAGATTCCTCAGTGCCATCTTTCCCTCTGGATACTCAGGATATGAATTATGGTGAAGCATATATTTATGAATCTCACCAGCACCAACATGAGGTCAATTAACAGCTGCATCATCATGAGATTTATAAGAATGCAGGAATAAATGCTTGAAATGAAAGATATTAATAAAAAAATTTAGTCATTTTAATTTTCTTTTTTTCTCTTTTTCTTTTTGGTACCGCAAGTCAAACTCAGGACCTTGCACTTGCCAGGCAGGTGCTGTGCCACTGAGCTCTATAACTGGCCGACCCCCAGTCTTCTTAATTTCCAACTGCTCATGTTTGCAGTACATGGTAGTGACATTCAGGCTGGGGAGTCAGGACCTGTACAAAACACATCTCAAAACATCTCCGCTGTCTGTGCCTCCCTCATCCCTCCTCGTCCTGCCAAACACATGGTTTCTCCTGAAGACATCCCTCTGGCCTGCCCTCCTCTGGCCTTCCCTCTCCCAGCCTCCCTGTCCCCTGCGCTAGCCCAGTCTTCTGTCCTCTGGTGGAGGCAGTCTGCTCACCGTGTGCTAGCCCTCCCCCTGTGCTCCTGCTGTCGCAAAGGGAAACGGCCACCCCAGAACATGCTCTTACACATACGCCACAACGATCAGGCAGCCAAAGCCCTCCCAAGACACTACGTCACTATCAAGACCTCCCTTTCTCTCGTGAAAACCACTTCTTTATAGACCATCTTCTGAACCACTCTGAGAAGTGGCTCTTGATAAGCTCAGCAGGACCCACAGGGCTGCAGCCGGAGTGGAGTCTGATACAGGGCTCAAGCCCAAGCCCCTCTGGTGTGCTGGGTGCCAGGTCACTCTGAGGGCAGGAGGGGCCCAGCCAAAGGCAGGAGACCCAGACACAGCGGGCTGCCCTAGGAGCAGATGTTAGCACATGTACACAGGGCAGCAGGTGGACAGCTCCCGACACACTCCGGCAGGCCCTGCATCGCAGGAGGCAGTATGTGCGGAGCTGGAGCAAGCCACTGTGGATGCAGATGGAGGCAGAGGCAGAGCGGGAGGCCACCTGTGCAGAGTGGACCTGTGCAGCCCTTTGGAGGAATTATGCTGATTCCACAAGACAGGCTCTGTCTGGCACAGCGGGACACTGGAAGTCCCTGAGGAGACTGGTGGGAGGGGAGGGCAGGAGCCGCTGCTGTGGCTGGGGACAGCTGGTCAGGGCTGGCAGGAAACAGCCTTTCCTAATGTGAGGGACCCAAGGGAAGGACCGCATGTCCAGGGAGGGCTGAGACGCCAAGAGGAGAGTGGTGTTACAGTGCAGGGGCACCCAGAAGGTTCTTGGGTGGAGTCACTGTGAATTGATGCACCTTCCTTGGCACTCACCTAGACAAGTCAGAGAGCCTGTCTGTGCTGAGCTGCAGCTGAGGGCAATCATCACAGCGACTAGCACTGCTCTGTCAGGTATGCCTCAGGTGGTATATGACACGGTATGCATAGAACCCTGGTGTGGTGCCCAGAAGATGGAAATCCTTCTGGGGACACGGCTGTGCCAAAGATCTGAATGCATGAGGAGAGACTAAAGAGCAAGCAGGTGAGTGATGAGTGAGTCTTGGGAGGGTAGAAAAGGAGGACGGGCCAGAGGAGGGCGGAGATGAAGATAGGGAGCAGTGGACAGCACAAGGTGTAAGTCAGGCCATGGGGAATCCAAAGTGCTGAGCAGTACCCTCCCCGTCAGCCCCACCTGACTCAGGACAGTCTCTCCTGGTTGGACCATGGACCCCCACCTGGCCCATTTAGAGGGTCCATGACACTCGGTGACAGCCCAGAACCACCATCTAGGAGTCCCCAGCCCCTTAATGGCAGTCACAAAGATTCTCGCCACTGGCTGCTGCCTGCTGCGCTTCCCACATGAGGTCAGGAGCCCCAGGGTCTCAGTCACTTTCCCATCACTGGGACAGAATACTCAGTACCCACAATTTAAAGAAGTTCCTTTTGGCTCATGTTTTGGGGCAATTTAGTCCATGGTCAGCTGGCTCCAATTCAGAAACTGCATGAGAGAAGGGCCTCGTGGAGGAGAGCTGCTCACTCCATGGCAGGCAGGAAGCAGAAAGAGCAGGGAAGGTGAGGGACAAGAATTCATCCTTCCAGCTCACACCCCAGTGACTCTCCTACTTCAACCAGCCCCCCTCCTTCAATACATGAGACTTTGGGAGGATATTTCAGATCTAAACCATAATACCTCTAACCTCTCCAATCATGCTAAGAAAGATTCAGTGGCTGAACCAGCCATCTGACACGAGCTCATACTGTAACCTGTGCCTGGAAGGAGAGGAATGAGAAAGCGGCCCAAAGCAAGATTTGAAAAGCTAATGGGCAAGGATGTCCAAAGCTGAAAAAGAAATCTGAGGGACAGGGATATAGCTCAGCAGCATAAGGGCCTGCCCAGCAAGAGCAAGGTCCTGATTTTGAATCCCAGTACAAAAAAAAATAAAATAAAATAAAAGACATCTGAACTGAAGAAACAAAGCTAGACCAGAATGAGAGCAGAGAAAATCACATCCAAGGCCATGACATCAAAACTGCTACCTGCCTAAGAGAAAGGGTACAACAAAGATCCAGAAGAGAATAAGGCTGGTTCTGCTCAAAGAGCGAATAGGATGGATGGGAGCATCCTTTTTAGCCAAACTGAGGAAAGCTGAAAAGGGTGCTTTTCAGCTGGGCATGGGGCTGAGGCAGGAGGCCAGCTGTATGTTTGAGGCCAGCCTGGGCTACACAGTTGTTATTGTTTGGGTTCAGATGTCCCCCCCAAGCCTCATGCAATCATGGGCACAGTTGAATCTAGCGTTTGTGATTGGTTTGTTGCCTAGTGCTGGGATTGGTGATGTGAGTGCTGCGCCTGCCCAAGGGCAGAGCCGACATACAATGTAAGGGTGAGAAGGAGGCGTGCTTCCCCTCCTTTTTTGCCTTTTCCCTCTTGCCACTTGCAGCCACCATGAACAGATGCCCCTTAGGCACAGCACCCTGCCTTGGAGCCAGCTGAGTATGGACTGAAACCTCCAAAAATTGTAAGCTAAATAAACCTTCCCTTCCCTAATTTTGGGCATCAGGTATTTTGTGTCAGCAACAAGAGAAAAGTAACCATGATATCAGTGTATGGTAATTTCATGCTTCTAAGGGCAGCCTGGAATACATAGCGAGACTCAGTCTCAAAAAACAGAAACAAAACAAAGCAAACCCAAAGAAAAGATTGTGTGTTGGATTGCTCTGAGAGCAGGTCAGTGGTCAAAGACTTGCAGAAAGGAGAACTTTGTAAATGTTACATAGTTATGTCTTCTGGTACTGCTCATCAGTTCACCTGATCATTTTTGAGGCAAAAGTGTAAATTAGGAAACTGTCTGCCTTGCTGTAGGTTTAAAAATAGGATGAAAAAGTAAAATGTAAAAGAGCAGGGTGATGATAATATAAAATAGCGGCAGCAATACAATCTCTCTGAGACTCAGAAAATAACAACTTGGAGAAGAAAAACAAGAAGCGTAGATCCTCAGGAATCACGAAGGAACTGACAGAGAAAATTAAAAGCTACAGAGAAGTTCAAGAGACGGACCACAGTGCCGAGAAGGAAATGAGGAAACTGGACTTCCTCCCTGGCCTGTCTCCATAGCACGTCACAGTCAACATCCTGGATGTCCAACACAGGGACGGAATCCTAAGCGTTGTTAGAGAAAAGCAAGGACCCTCATAAAGTAAAGCCATGAGAATGACAGCAGCCTTCCCAATACAAACCTAAAGGCCCACAGGGCTTGTTGTACAATGTTGCAAGCCCCAAACAACAACTTCCAACCCTGATTTATACATCCTGCAAAACTGTCCTCCAGATGGATGGAGAAGTGAGGCTTTCCACAACAAGGAAAGCCTCAAGAACTCATGAATGCTAGACCAGCACTACAGAAAACTGTCAAGGGTGTCTGCCCCAGAAAGAGGCAATGCCAGTCAGTCAAACAGGATGAATATACTCAGCAGGGTGAGCAATTAAGCAGAAGGGGAAAAAATAAAATTAGCAACAGGAAAATCATGTATTAACAAGAATAAGTCAATACCTTTTAGGAATAACTCTGCACGTGAACAGTTCCAATTCACCAATGAAGACCCACGCTTGCTTAAAAACTAAGAGTGTTTTCCCATGAAAAGACTTGGGAAAAATAAAAATGAAAACCCTCACAATGAGACACTTTTTTACATCCTCTTCCGTTAAAGATAGAGACAGAGAGAGATTGATGGAGAGATAGAGAGAGAACAGTAAGGATCAGTGAATAGAGCAGAGACTGGACAGGGACACTGCCAATTCGAATAAGCCCACATGCAATCACAGAGAAATGCAGAGGACACATGGACAGGCCACGAGTTGCCCCCAGGGACATGTCAGTTTCTCACAGAGAACACATTCAGCCCACCATTTCTCTGACCCACTACCTCAAAAGCCGGCCAAGAAGTGCTATTTTTTTTTTTGAAGTACAAGAAATACAACAGAACAAGACAGAACAAAGCCAATCGAGACAGTGCAGTGAATTTGGTACAGGACTTCATAGCTGGTTACCAAGATAACAGCAATGGGTACCATAGTATATCTCCTTATCTTCACAATAGTTGTCTAGTCAATTAGGTATAGCAAAATTAAACCAAAGACAGAATATTATAAAATCAATCAAAAGAGAATATTGAATAGAGTAAAGCAATTAATCATAATGAAACAAAACTGAAAACAACACTTGCTTTCAAAGAGAAGATAGAGGAGACACCCCCATATTTGCTATATTGTATACAGTCATTCTGCAAGATGCTCAGACCTCTGTCCCCAGCTGCTAATGGGGGGCGGGGTGGGGGTGGGATGTTTGATTCCAAGCCCACCTACCAGTAGGCTCACAGGAGACACTACTGGGTCTCCTCCTGGCTCACGCCGGAGGAAGGCGCTTACCAAGAGGGCGACAAATTGCTTCTTTATGCAGCGTGCTGGGTTCCACCATGGCTGAGGCCAGAAATCTGGGATGGCTCTCTGGTTCTTCTCCTGGCTCATGCTGGAGGAAGGCACTTACCAAGAAGGCAGGCTAATTGCTTCTTTGTGCAGCCTCCTGGGTTCTACCATGGCTGAGGTCGGATCTTGGGGGCCACTCACTGGCTCACTGGTTCTTCTCCTGGCTCACACCAGAGGAAGGCACTTACCAAGAGTGTGGCCGAATTGCTTCTTTGTGCAGCCTCCTGGGTTCTACCATGGCCCAAGAAGTGCTATTTTAAAAAGCCTCAGCTGTAAGGGCCCTCTCAGAGTTTAGCAATAAACCTGCTTGGACTGTTGGAGTTCAATTTCCCCTCTTTTCTGTTCAGTAAGAAGGCAGGAGGACCACAAGTCGAGCCCAGCCTAAGAAACTGGGATCCTGTCTCAATTAACAAGAGGAGAGGAGATGGAGGGGAGAAAGAAGGGCAGGGAAGGGCAGGACAGAGCGAAGCCTAGTGCCCAGCTGGTGGAAAAGTCACCAGCGCAGCCCATGGGAGCTAGCCTGGCTGTGCCTTGGAATGGTACACCAAGAGCCACCAAAGGCCACAGCAAGCCCACCCCAAGGAGGAGAGCCCAAGGATCCCACACATGTACACTAGCCAGCCAGCCAGCAAACAGCTGTTCTGGTTTCAGAGTGGGGCCCTGGTGACTGAGTGACAAGAGGTGGTCACTTGATCCGGCCTGCGGACCAATGCGTGGGTTTTCCCCTAGAGGAAGGAAAACGGGGCGGGGGCAGGGTGAAGAGAGAGAGACACGGAGGCAAGTTGAAGTTTTCCAATCAAACCTCGTTTATTGAGGAAGTGTCCCTGGCTTATAAAGAAGCGGGGGCAGGAAGTTACGGATGGGTCACTGTCATTTCCTGGGTGGGGCGAAAGGATCCTGGGA